>JABUQX010015460.1:0-19953 GCA_015478945.1 Trachelipus rathkii | reverse complement strand
TCGCTCATCATGCCGGTTTGTTTCTACCAATATACTGCGCCAGTGTGAAATCCTGCGTTGCGTTCAATTCTTGAAGGAATTTGGGCGGGTGGTGTTAGTAATTATGTAATTTTGTTATAGGAGAGGGGGGTTTGCAACACACCCCCTCCTGTATAGAGGTAGCCTAGTCGGGTGGAGCGGCCGTTCGAAAGTCGGCAGATCGGGAGTCGGCATGTCGGGACAACTGTATTGACATAAAAAATCCAACAGTCTCAAGATAAATATTTCAATTAGTAATAAGAATTTCTTAAGTTAGTTGAAACACAAGGGTGGGATTCGAACGCTCGGGGTGAACATGCTACTTCGGATGAGAAGTCTCCATTGGTTAATTTTTTCAGAGGTCGGAATGCGATAACTGAGGAGCTTGTGCGGACGCTTTTAAAAGAAAAAAAAGGTATTCACGAAGGGTGGAAAGATCCGCTTTTATCCTCGCAACGCGCTCGTTGGCTTTTAGTCAAGCAACGCGTGATTATTGCTGATTTTAAGAAGACACTGATAGTTGTGGGCTTGTGACGATAAATTTAGTCTTTGGAAGAGGGGTGAATATGTTGAGCGCGTGTGTGATAAGGAGTTTCGATGTTGCGGCCAGCATACGGGGGCATTTCGGTTTAGATACTTCAGGAAGACAATTCTGTTTAGAAAGCGCGCACTCCAACCACAAACAGCCTAACGCTTTTTGCTATTTCGTTTGATACTAAAAGTTACAGTAATACTCGACATGAATTGATGACTTTACGTCTCATACAAAATGTAGCAATTTTATAGGCTTTGTTTTTAAGCGGGCGAGTTCCTTTCTTAATTAAAATGTATTTTTAAAGAAATTTGTAATTACTGCTTTCCTTTTCATACGAAACAGGGAGATGTGCCAGTAATATTACATCTACGAAAAGGATGTCATGGTGGTCCTTCTTGAATACTTCATTTCTTTTTTTGCGGTTATTTTGGACATAATTCTCTTAGCCCAATGCTAGAATCTAGATGAAAATTTAAGATTCTATTGTTATATAGTTCATAGTACTTGCAGGCATAATATATTTTACATGACCTTCATAATTTCATCTAGTAGGATGAGAGGATTTATAGTAGTATTATGTGATATATTATTAATGTACTTAGTATACTAAAAAGGATACAGCTTTCACAATATATATATAGTATTATACTAAAAGAGAATAGCTTCTTGCTATATTACACTAAATTTATTGTATGTGAATTTTATTTGATATTTATGAGTTAGTAGTATTATATGATAATTCATATCTGTTATTTATTTATAATAAGAGTTGTTTAGTGATTCATGATTTTTTGATTATATAATATAATATATATATAAATTTCTAGCTTAAAGAATCAATAATAATCATTAGGTCATTTAAAGCTACAGTTAATAGTAATATAAAAATTCTTACTGTAACTATTTGATTTTTTTTATTTATACTTATATATTATATTTATAGATGTAGAGCTATGTATTAAAATAAAATTCTTCTGTAAATCTTATAATTCATGTTAAAACCTATAAAGCTAGAGGCTACTAAATGAGTGATATATTATAATGACTTACTGGAAAATGGCATAAATTGAGGATATTTTGAATAAATTACATAATAAAAAAATTTTAATTTAAATGATTATAATATTTGCATTATATATTTATTTTATATATAATGAATATATAACTTTATTTAAATTCATAAATAAATATTACATGGGCACAAAAGCCAAATTATGTATATACGAAATATAATATGACTATAGATTCGTTATATTAGTATAGGTGAATTTTAGCATACTGAGTTGGTATTAAGCATGAGACACTAATATTTAATAAATTAGTAATTAATTAGTATTCTGTATTCAATTAATTTAAATATTAAGTACGATATTCCCTTTCGGTTCTGAAATCATTTCTAGGCCTACGTTAAATATAAAATTAAGACTTATATATATATTGGTACTATATTATATATATTGGGGTATTTGATCCTATAGGTATATTATTCATAATATTGTGACCTCTTTTCGTTATTTCCTAGTAATCCTATTAATTAATTTAATATATATATATTATATATATTATATATATATATATTATTATGTATAATTTATAATAATTATTATATTATTAATATTAATAATAATAATATTTATATATAATATTGATATAATATAAATATATTATTATACTTAATATATAATATATAATATATAATATTACTATAAAATATATTATTATTATATATATATATATATATATATATATTAAAAATTATATTATAAAAAAATTTATTTACAAATAAATATGTAATTATTTTATGATATATTTACTACACTAAAATATGTGTTAAATAGTAAATAAGATAAATTACATTAATTAAATTAAAAAGAAAATTTTAGGTATTCGTAAAAAAAAAAAAAAAGAGGTAATAAACTATTTGGTTGCTTTATATAATTTTTAGAGAATGGGCTTCATCTTGACAAAACTTTGGGTTGGAAATAAACACTTGTTAATTAAAGAAGATAGATTTCGCATATTAATACAATGAAATGAAACTTCTTCATCAATAATTCATTAATACATTCGGTATCTTCATTTGTCAAAAAGATTTGAATAAATAATTTCTATCTATTTTGCAAATGGCTTATATCGTTTTTGGAAATGGATAAAATGAATAGAATTAATTTTTATTCGCATGGATGTTAGAGAAATTATTAAAACATTAATGTTCTATTATTATTATTATTATATTTTATTTTATTATTTATTATTAGTATTTCCTAATTACCTATCCATTCTTATTATATTATTATTAATTATGTATAGGGTGAAATATGTAATATAATCCGGGGTGATATATGGCTCTTTATTTAAATATAAAGTGGGGACGCAGTTAGTAGTAGTGAACAAGCTTTGGTGGAGTTGGTTTAGTGGAGTAGTAGCTAGTAGTAGCAGTAGTTAAGTAGTAAGCGTAGTATGTAGTGTGTCACATATGCTTTCTATTGGTGTTTAGGTGATTAGTAGAAGGACATAGTTTCACATTAAGTATAGTGTTGTGTGGTTTGCGCTATACTGTGGAGCAAATGGAATAATTGGGAACTGCTAATTCCTGTCGGTATGGGAGCTGTAAAAAAATTACTTACATCGATTGTGCACGTTCAAATGACCGCAAGCCGGTGAGCTGTAAAAGACTTTGTCAAACCCAGGGATCACTGCATATGCTCCGTTATAAAATGTTGTCACTAGATGGTTTAAATAACCCACTCAACTACACTGGATACCACCCTTTCACCTCTTTCATGACTAATAGTATATGAATAATAAATCTTGAAGAATTAGCATCATTCAATATAGGCCAAGACAATAGAAATAAGACACTATTTCGGACATTGTGAAAATTTGTAATTAGTCCAATAAATGAAAGTAGTCATGTGTAACTCCAATTACACTGGGTTGAAGATTCAAATTAATAATAATAACTGTTTCAAGGTCTAGATGTGGGAATAAATCGAAACCAAATGATATGTTCTTGAGAGGCTTGGATGTGTGGAAGTATTGAGAAAAGATATGTAGCCCACAAGTAAGAAGGGTTTGATGGAGTCCACTCGAGAATTAACAAAGTGTCTTCACGACCGCATAACATCATACATGCTTACCCTATATTCGCTTCATACCCTCAAGTTACTTAATTAAAATTATTCTAATTAATATTAAATAGTAGATAGAATAATAGTAATATATATATGTAGTGTATCAATTTGATATTAATTGATACCATTAATTGATATACTAAATAAATTTTTAGCAAAGTTGTAAACTATATAGCTAGATACCCTGACTTATATATACTATAGATTTTAATGAAGTTTGGATCGGTTATGTGACTAATGTTGCTATAAATTGATTTATATTTAACTACATATTAAGCTTACACTATTAAATATTAAATATTAGGTTCCATTTAGTAATTAAGGGTTTGTAAATAATAAGTTGACAAATCTAATTATATTGTGTAAGGAGCCGCATGTGTAGGTGCTCATACTTTATATTTCTTTTCAAAGGATATATGAATACAGGAGTGTGTGTAGCGAGTTCCTCAGAAATCGGTCAGTCAACTGCAACTGCAAATTCATTTATCAATTATAGCTATTTTAGAAAGGGATTTATTTTATTTAGGATCCTTTCATAGCAAACAAAATGAAAGGAAAATTCATCAGGTCTGATTGGGGTGAAAATCCAACATATTTTTTAAATATTGCTATTATGTTGTATTTACGAAAATAAATTCAATTCACACACGCCTGCCCCTCTTGCATTCTTTGTGCTCTTTGGATAATAACTTATATATTGTGTAAGTTAATAACCCCAGTATAGTGACTCTATATTCTTAAACATAAAGAGAAATTTAATAAACTTACTTGAAATCTAAAAAATACCCTCTACGAAAGGGGCTTTGTTCTTGAATTATAATTGGCCCATGTAAATCTTAAAAACGATTATTTATATCTCAGCGTAAAACAGCCTTATAAAATGGTTTAGTAAAGAATGAAATTATTTTTTTGAAATATATTTATTAAAATATTGAATATTATCCAAATAATGTACCATATTCGTCAGATATGAGAAAATAAAAACTTAGTAAACTGAAGTTGAGAATTAATAGCTTTCATCTCCTTACATATTCACTCACGCCCGCCACCGAAGAGAGAGATAAGATAATAGTAATATATATATAAGAGTATACTCATGTATATATATTAAATTTATATGAATTTTATATATGAGAAGTATATAATATATATATATATATTATATATGATTATAATAGCAACTCTATATATATAGATATATACAATATATATATATAGATATATGATTATAGAGAGTACTCTGTTCTTGGAGATTAATAATTTATAGTATTAAATCGAGTTTAATATTTTGATTGAGGTCAAGATGGTTACAATAATGTATATAACAGAAAAATTTCATAGAGAATTGTATAATTTAGGTTAATAGTAACCTATATTTAGTGAGTGATATTCGACTTTAGTTATTTTTGCCAAAATTCCTCTAGACTTTTGCAGTTTCATCATTTATCAAAGTGTACATATTGTTTTCTGACAGCGTTAGTTTTGGGGCCGCAAGTTTTTTAGAAAGAATATTTTTCCCTTTCAGTCCACTTCTGGTCATCAAATTTGGATATTAATTACTTGTTTATTCTCTTCCAGGAAAACTATAAAATCATGCCAAAGTCACTAGAGTACTTTCAATGAATAACAGAGGACGAGATGAGAGAGAGATGAAGGTTATATTCCTTCAAAGTTGGCCCATAAGAAACATAGTATTTTATTATAAGACATGCCCTGGCCCCATGTTAAATGAGAGTTATCATCACTTCATGTATTGAGATTTACTTTCAGTGATTTTGCTCTTTGGAGATATTTGAGTTGATTAATTCTTAGAAAAGAGGCTTTGAAAGTTCCCAGTAAGGGTCGAGTGAGGGTTTTATGAGGAAACCCGAGAGTAGTGAGCCTGATGAATGATTGAAGTTGGGGTCAGACCTTTCACTGCAGTTTCATTTTTGCTTTTTCAGCTAGCCTCTAAATACGCTCCGTGGTGTGTGATGTGTTGATTGTAGAGCAGTTTGAGGCAGTCTCATCTGACTTTTCTCACGTTATTCTTATTTTTGAGATTCTTAAAGTAAATATCTGTCTGTTTGAGGATGACAGTATCGCCTTTAAATTCGGCTCTTTGTGTATGTGAGCTCGGCGTATTTTAGGATGTCTGCAACAAGCTGTTGCTCTTGTGTCTTTTAAATTGTACCATTTCACGCTTTAGAAGTGTTCCATCACAAAATCTACTCGTTTCCAATGAACTCTTTTCAGAGAGCTTTTGGTTACTTTCTCTAAAATTATAAAATATCACTATCATACAATATATATAAAGTCTCGCATAATATATATTATAATGATGAGCATTAAAATTGAATCAATTATGTTATTTACTTTTTACTAGTATTAGTCCTTTATAAACATACTTTGAAGTATTCTTCATGATCAATTATCAAATATTACTTCTGTAATAGTGCTACTATTATTACAATTACAACTAACCTTTTGAAGCTAAATTACGTATGTTGTTTAGAGTAGATTATGATAATTTTTAATAAGTATACGATCTCACTTAATAAGGCAACAAAATTAATACTTTTCATATAGCATTGAGTATATAGTAACACATATCATTTTTTTATAAGTATTACAACAAAAAGATATTGTAATGTTAACTATTGATCATACAGTTGGTATGAAAAGTCACTAGATGTATCTATAGTTACTAAATAATAAATAGTATAGTTGTCTGAAAATAATCACTAACTATAATATTATATTAAACCTCTTATGCATGGTAGGTTGATTTTTATTAGTTACTTTAAGTAATTAGATTTTGAACTTTTAGACTATAATAAATGATAGGCTACTTTTAATTAATAAAGTTTCTTGGCTCAAAATATTTTCTAATGATAATCATCTTAATTTGTACTGTTGTATAATAATTATTTATTACTTCTATCACAATTTAGCACTACATTTGATGAATCGCAATTAATACTTGAATCTCTTGTGTTATATTTTTAATAGTTTTTAAACTATTTACTATATTTATATACTTTTTAGATTTATCTTAACATATCTGAGATGGCAACCTGACTATATAATCTCATGATCACACTTATTTCTTATTAGATCTTTAATAATTATAAAATGCTATTTTAATCTACCTCAAATGCAACACCATTTATTTGGGATTTGATTTATATATAATATATATAGTAGTGTGTAACTTAAAATACACATATCATTATTATAGTAGCTCCCCTTTAATATTGATACCAGCCATAAACACATCATATTTTAGGGTAGCTTAATATTTATACATAAAATGTGTGGATAAAATATTACCGAATAAGGATCAGATACTAGTTTTTATCCTTGTACTTTCATATATAAGTTTCTTTTTAGATTCCAAGTAATAACTTGAATATAATTAGCAATAAATATAATTAATATATAGCTATAAATTACATTAATTTGAAAATATATTAGCATACAATAAATGATAATATTCTTCTAATGTATATGAAGAAAAAATGGTCGAATAATTTCACTCTAAAGTGTATACTAAATTGTTCATTATTCTTTCAAGCCAATAAATTGTAAATAGTCTTAAAACTATAGAACTTTACTTACGAAATTTTTATAGGAGAAACTCCCAGTTCCTGTAGGCTTGCATTTAGGAAAGTTCTACCTTAAACTATTCTGGTAGTTCTTTTTATAGTTGGATAGTCTGACCGCATGTGTTATTATATGAGGTAGTTAAGAGAAGTTACACATTCATTAACTTGACAACTTGGCGTTTCCTTATTAAGAGAGAAGGGCTTTCAGCATATTTTCAAAAGCGCGAGTTTCAATTTTCACATTGTAGAGACTATGGTCTGTATTTGTAAGTGCAGCTGAGTATATGGTTACTAATCCTTGTTGTATGTTGGTCTCAAAGGACTTTGTCACAACTTTTTGTGTTTTTAATAGAGGGATGTTTGCAGACACCTCATGGTATCTGACTTCTCTATGTGGCTCATTGTGAAAACAAAAATTCTTCTATAGTTAATTGAATATAAAAAAAATTTGACGTCATTACAAACAGTAGTATAGACGAGCTAGATTATATCTATATATATAATATATATATATATATATGATGTTATTTTATGATATAAGAGAGTGTAGTTCTTATATGGTTAGATAGTATATAGATAGTATATATATAAGTATAATAGTAATTTCGAATTTTAAAGTGTAACTCAAAGTAAATTCTATTCAAGTTAAAATTATTAATTGCCAAGTTTTCCTTTTTTACTAAAAACTCCTTTTTTAGCCAAAAAAGCGAGGTGAGAAGAGCCAAGGTCAAATAAGCAGACTTTAGGTAGATGTATATATGATTAAAGAGGAAATTCTCAGTTTATAAGTAGAATACCTGAACTTTTTAAAAACTGGATAACAATTAGGAACCGGCAGTTAATTTTTTTTTAAACCAAACTTTTCCAATTAATGTACAGGGTGTCTTAATAGTGCCTAATTTATATAAAATTATTAAATTTCCCTTTAAAATTGCATTTTTGAATTTTGATTCTGCATTAAGTAAGGATATTAGAACCAAAGTATCAGTCTTTGAAGAAGTGATATCGACGGAACCCCCAGAATTGGGGGCGCTGTTTTGCAGCCTACTCCAAATTGGAACTTAATATTTGTAGGGAGTGAGTTGATTGTTGCCCAAAATGGAGCGTTGTATACCAAATTTCATTAAAGTCGGAGGGGTCGGGTGCAACTCACCACCTGATTTGTCAGAGAATGCTTGCAACCATAATTATATATATTATATTATATATATATATATATTATATATATAGTATATATATATAGTATATTTAGTATATATATATAGTTTATATATGATATATATATAGGTATATAATAATATATATTATAAATATATATATTAATCGTTGGATATAATTGTAAAAACTATTGATTATCAAAAATAAATACGGTATCAATGTAATACGAAAAAGAAATATTAGTTTCTTCAATTCAGATACCACAAAGGAGCGAAAGCTAATTTTCATGAGCAGAGATTTATTCTTTTTTCATCATGATATATATTCAATTGTGATAAATTAATTTACTTTCAGTCATGTTTGAACTGGCATTTTAGTTTTATGTCCACACTATCGAACTTGTGAAATGTATTTGTTATTCAAACACAAAATAGAGCACAGGAAATGCAAATTCAGTGATTTAAAAGGCAGTTAAAACATTTAAAAAATCTATTAAGAAATGTAATTTAAACATTCACTCCAGGAATTCAAAGTTGTTAAAATTCCATAGATTTTCATTTTTAGAATAATTTTAGGTCTCATTTTAGGCCCTCTAGTTCAAGTTATGATCATTTTTGTTAGGTATACACAGAGAAAATCTATGATATATTAACAAATCTATCATAACCGAACTAGAATGGGCTCTGGAAGAATGAGCATGAGGCCACTAATTTTTTTTTTATAAGAAAGCCAATGGGGAAAATTTTAACTTGAGGAGGCGTAATATTTTTCTTAAAAGACTTAGAGATCATTTTGGTGGGGTATAGTAGTGCAGAGGGGCTTCACCCCAATTTTTATAAAAATCACAGGATATACTCTAAAAAATTCAATAATGAAGAGTAAAAAAGCTTAATGTGCAGTCTTTTAAGAAAAAAAATTTACAGAGTATATCACAATCGTTAAAAACTGCCCATAGACTTTTCATTTTATGATCCCATCAACATTAGGTCTCATTTCAGGCCTCCTAGCTCAGGGGGTATAGAAGTTTTGTTTAGGTAGATCACAGAAAAAATCTATGTAGAATTAAACAAATCCTTTAGATAACATGAAACTAGGACTTTTGCCCTAAAAACAAGAAGAGGCCTACTAAATTTTTTTTAATAGAGAGAAAGGCTATGGAATAAATGTTTGTTATTAAAGTTGAGGCTGTAACTTTTTTCCCTTAAAGACTTTAAATCATTTTTTATTATGAGCTTCATATTTATTTTTTTTAGAGTATATATATATATATAATTATATTGTATAAATGGTTATTATGATATTAATAGTTATATATTAATATATTATAATATATAATAATATATATCCTGTATTTTAATTTTTTTTTTTTTTTTTTTTTTTTCTATAAGAAAATCCTATGGGAGTTTTAACAATTTTAATTAGTAGCGCAGAGGGACTTCTCCCCCAATTTTTATAAAATCATCATATTGAATTATCTTTAAAAAATTAATAATGAAGATAAAAAAAAAATATTGTGGTGTGTCTCTTTGGAAAAAGTTTAAAGCTTCCAATTTTAAAAATTCCTTTAATTTTCATTTTTGACCCATCCAGGTTCGGTCTCTTCGGCCTCTGTTAGGTTATGATATGTTTTGTTAGGTATATCACAGAGAAAACCATTCCATAGTTAAAAACCAATTAAACACATCTTATAACTAAACTCACTGGAAAAATACAACACTAAGTGGACAAACCAAACAAAGCACAAGAGACAAAACCCCACCTTTATCTTATACTCTAATACCCTCACAACCCACTATATGCAAGCCATATAGGAAAATCTTTAAACTGTGCACCTTGGCTTTGTAACTTTTTTATTTAAAGACTTTAATCATTTTCATTTTTTTTATGTTTCATTATTATTTTTTTTACAACAATACTGTGATTTTTAAAAAATATAAGTTTTTTTTTTTTAAGAAAATCATATGGGAGTTTTAACAACTTTGAAAGGTAATAACTTTTGTTCCTAAAGAGACCGCCACATTTGTTTTTTTTATTCATTATGTATATGTTTTTAGAGTACTACTCCTGTGAATTTATAAAAATTTGGGGTGAAAGCTCCCTCTGCACTACTATTACCATTGTTTTTTTTAAGGCTTCATTATTATTTTTTTAGAGTATATCCTGTGATTTTTAAAATTTGGGGTGAAGGTTCCTTCCCTACTATTACCATTGTTTTTTTAAGGCTTCATTATTATTTTTTAGAGTATATCCTGTGATTTAAAAAAAAAAAAAAAATTATAAATCCTATGGGAGTTTTAACTTTAAGAGGCTGTAACTTTTTTTCCTAAAGAGACCGCCATGTTTGTTTCTTTTATTCATTATTTTTTTAGAGTATATCCTGTGATTTTTATAAAAATCAGGGGTGAAGTCCCTCGGCTACTATTACCAAATCGGGGGTGACACCCCTCTGCACTACTATTACCAAAATATTAAAAATATTAATAGAGGTAATAATAATAATAATAATAATAATAATAATAATAATAATAATAATAATAATAATAATAATAATATTTCGCTCAGCCGCTTCCAAGTTCCAAGAGGGCTTCAGATGTGCTTCCTGGTTGCTTGTTGGTGTAGGCCTACATTAATTGTGCCACTCCGGTGGCATTGTCACTCAGGATCACTACTCTACTTGACTTTGGTTGTGGTTGTTGTACGATTCAATTATTAATACCAGGAGCCTCCACTATGTTGTCAATGAGTGTGTTGGAGGTAGAAGGAATCCACTTTTCCAAAATAAATTTATTTCAATTTCAACATCAACAAAAATGATAACTTGAAGGTGACTCGAAAGATACACCCGAAAAAGAAGCCCAAGCTTGAAATATTTAAATATAATGTGTTAGTGGTATCAAACATTATGGCAATTCTAGGCCTCCGAAATAAAAGCAAATCAAAAGTTACGAGCATGACTTATTTCCTTGTTCTCCCAGGCATGACCCGGGTGGAGGAGTTCTTGGATCCTGAATGACAAAAATGTTTTCAAGTCTGTATATCAAAGAAAAATCACATTATCCTTACAAAAGAACCAGAGTGTATTACAATGAAAAAAAGGTTTATATATATATATAGGCAGGAGGTATGTTATATATATATATATATATATATATATATATATATATATATATATATATATATATATATATATATATATATATAAATATATATATATATATATATATATATATATATATATAAATATATAAATATAGAGATATATATATATATATATATATATATATATATATATATATATGTATATATGTATATATATAAAAAAGTTATGCATTTTTAAAACACTTTTACATTTATTACTGTTATTGGTTAACTAAAGCAAGGACTTACTAACTATCCCCCCAACTTTCTTTTTATCCTTTACATTAATAGTCTTCTGTCTATATTTCATCATTGTCCTCTGTCTGCTCACAACCCTTCATATTCTTGTCTCTCTAATCTTTTAATCTCAAATGCTATTGCTTTCCAAAACCACACACTTCACTTTCTAAACCTTCGGCCTTTTGATTTGTTATGGGAAAAACCCCAGGAATGACTCATTAATTTGAAGCTTCTTTTCATCGTAATTGATGCAGACATATCTTATTACTTCTGACAGTTGGTCAGTTTTAGAAATATCTTGGGTCGTATCTAAAAGAAGAAAAAAAGGGCTCATCTTGAGTTACACTTATTATATCACGGAGCACATGTTGTGAAGCCAAACTAATGAGTTCATTCTGAATAGGAGCACTCATATATTTTGCTCTGCTTTTCTCATTCTCCAGGTGACTTTTAAGAAGCGGGTCATACCTGGAAAACAAATCAATAATATTGAGAAAGTTTCCAGATTTACTCTCAATGTTTCTTGTATCTTCACGATACCTCTGAATGCTAAATTACAAGTTATCATTATTATGACGTACAAAATTAGCTTTCTCTTCAGTATTTCACGCCACTGCCACATCTTGTAAAATACACTGACATTCTTCCTATTTTTCCTTGATATAATTGTTAAGATCGCATTCAAGGAACTGGCCTGCATTTCATGTTCCTTACCTTCACTTTAAACCTCAATGTATTATTGCGAGCCATCGAAAAGTGCTCATTCCTCTTGCCCGCCGTGCGCCCCCTCGGCTCCTGCGCCCCGCACCGCGGGGCTTGCGGGGCGTTATTTACGCCATCACCTCCGGTGTTAATCATATAGTTACCATAATAGTCTCCTGGAATGGCAATTCTAGCCTCCGAAATCAACAAACTCCAAAAGTTGAGCTTTGCCTGCAGTCTGAGTGCAAGCCTGTGCAAAATCTACTCTGAAACTGCTTGAATCGAAAAAATTACATTAACCAATCAGAGAACAGGAAATTTGAGTACCTGAACACCGAGCACTGCCCATCTGACTGAGCTTGACAAATTTTGTAAACAATGTTCTTATCTGCACTGGCTCTTATGAAATTGATAATGATATATTAACTCAACATAAAAGTTAACATGACAATATTAAAACTGACGCAAAGTTTGGCTTCCGACACCTGTTGTAAAGAACTTCCGCCAGAAACAAAGCGATCTTCATGAGTCAAACGTCATTAATCGAATTGAGGATTTGTTATATATGATCTGACTGTGACGTTTACGTGACATAGAAGTGCGCAAACGGGCTCTGAAACGATGCATGCTCCTGTAGCCCGCTCAGCTGCAGTCGGGCTTGAAACGCAGTCAGCGTAAAGTTGAAGGCAAAACAAGAAGCAGCAAACTATTAAAAATTAACTTAACTTAACATTGCACTTTTTACTTTCTGAAAAAAGGGATAAAGAAAGAAAACATTGGTTCGAAGCTGAGTGAAAAACCTGGATAACAACCCAGAGGAAGAAGAGAAAACCAGAATGGCATTTTCACTTGGACATGAGCATTAGAATAGATGTTATTAACTTATATAGCAATGCCTACAAAGACAAAAAAAACATAATGTAGTTGATAAAAGAAGTGGGATAAGCACTTAAAGGATTTAAGGGTTGTGGTTAGCACAGTACAATCATCAATCCCATCAGGTTCTTAGATGGCAACAGTCTTCAAGAAATAGTAGCCATGGATTTGTATAGAATGAAGAAGCAAATTTCTGATAATGGTGGATGGTACGTCACTGCAAAATGAATTAAAAATGAAAAAGTAAAATTCGCCTAGAAAATATTGGAAAGATGGATGTATTTGAGCACCTGGGAAGTTATTGTCTGACAATGGATTGGAATTTAAAAACGAGGAGGTAAAAGTCTTGGCTGAGAGGTTTGCACAACATAAGGGTGAGTACTCCAGATGAAAGCCCCGACAATGGTATTTGCGAAAATAATGTGGGTTTTTATTTAATATTCAATGAGAAAACTACAAGAGGAAAAGAGTTATAAAGAAGTATGCTTAAATTGTTATTAGCCAAAAGTAGTTAAATGATAATAGGGAGATTGTCTAAAACCATTTATTATTTAGAAGGAATATATGATCTTACCTGCACAAAACAATGATAGACCATCATGCTTTGAGAGAAACGAAGGAAGGTGTTAGAAAAAAAATTGATAGCCATGCATAACGCTAGAGATATTCACATAAAAAACGGTGCATTGCTGGAAAAATGAAAAGGGCCCAACAGAAATGTGAGAAATAAAGTGAGGAAGGTAAACTGGAAAGTGAATATTATAAAGAAAGAATGAGAAGTTCAAAGTAATCATGAAATTGAGGCAAACCTAGAAACATTGAGGCTCTAGAGAGAGGCAAATAGTTCATATACATGAGACTAGAAACAAAATTGAAGATAAGGAAAAGAGAGGGAAGGAAAAGATATAAGAATAGGTAGAAGAATCCGAAGAGGATGAAGGAGGAGGAGGTGAGGATTATTTCTTCTCCTCGATGATTTAATGGTTTATGATATTGATCAGTATGATTCATTAATTGAAGAGAAAATGAAAAAAAATAAAATAAAACATAACAAAGAAAGATAAACAAAAAGAAAAAGAAAGAAAAAAAGAAGAAAAACAAGAAAGAAAACAAGAAGAAAAACAAGAAAGAAAACAAAGAAGAAAATAAAGCATTTAAAAGAAAAAGAAAAATAAAGGAAAGAAACAAAATAAAAAGAAAAAAATAAAAGGTAAAAATAAAAGAAAAAAGAAAAGAAAAGAAAAAAAAGAAAAAAAAAAAAAGAAAAAAAAAGGAAAAGAAAAGTAAATGGAAAAGAAAAGTAAAAGGAAAAGAAACAGAAAAGAAAAAAAAAGAATGAATGTTAAAAGAAAAAAAGAAAAAGTTAAAAAGAAAGAATAAAAGAAAAAAGAAAGAAAAAAAAAGAAAAAGAGGAATATAAGAAGAAGAAGAAGAAGAAGAAGAAGATAAGAAGAAGAAGAAGAAGAAGAAGAAGAAGAACAACAGAACTACAGGAGCAGACAAAAAAAGAAGACCAAGGGGAAACATGAGGTAAAAAAAATAGAAAAGATATGAACACATGTTCTGTTGGAATATGAAGTATTTACGAACGACAAAAAACGTAGATTGATTTTAAGGAATGGGAAAACATTACATGCATACCCAATGAGGAGGAGGTATTTTTGGCTAATTTTGAAGACAAAAAGGTATTAGAAGCTAAAGTAAAGGAGTTGAAAGCTGATTGAAAATGCGGTTTCGAGGCCGCAAAGGAAGTCAAAAAGTATTAATCACCAGATGGATAGTGACAGAAAATAATGAAAGATTGGTAGTGAAGGATTTGTAATAGTGGTGAGAGGTTTCGAAGAAAGATGGAGAATAATCTACAGATTGCAACTTACATGTGCTACTTAAAACCTAAAAATATGTGGTATAGGAATATTAAAAAAAGGTTGGAAATGTGAAAATAAATTTGGATATTAAGACAAATATTTAATGAGTAACTGAGAACAGGTACATATCATGGTTATTATCACCTCCGGAAAGAAGTGGCAAGAACAAATATGGATGAAAGTATAGCAAAGGTTTATGAATTAAAAGACAAACAGTGTTTATACTGTGGTAAAAAATTACAAATAACTAGGACATGATTTGAATGTCTATTAGACCAATATTAGATAAAGAGAAAATAATAAACTAATAGGGAAAAATAAATTAAACATGGACGATTTATTATATGGAGGAAATGACATATTCGAAGAAAGTCATAAGGCCACTAAGAAAAAAATAACAAAAGAATGAGCAAGGATTATTTAAATATATTGAAATGTGGAACGAGAAGAACCCCTACACATATGGATGAGTAAAAGTATAGTAGATCTGCTCAGATGATGAGATCAGCATCTTGAAGGTGTAAAAGAGAGGAAAGAATTGAACAAAGAGCCGATGGCAGATATGACTGATGTAGGTAGAACAACTAAATTAAAAAGAAACACAAGTAGAATCTTGACATTGTTTGTAAAGGGGAGTGACTTTAGCAAGGCTAATAAGATAGTTTATGGGAAGGATATGAAGGAAGAAAGTTAGCAGAGTAATTAGGAAAATAAGAGAAGAGTTAAATAGTTGAAATATATAAATTTTAGGAAGAACCAGAAGTCTAAGTGTACACACGTCACTAAATGCTCACTAAAAGAAGTCACAAACAGGTTATAAAATAAGTTTGGTAGAAAAGCAAGAAAAAGTGTCTGATACTTTTGAAAATCGAGAGCTGCTGCTGTGGTATATGACTAAATAAGGAAGGAAACGTTAAAAAGTAGCTGAAGGAGATGAGACAACTATTTATTTGAAAACATTTGGAAAGAAATTAGAAGAGAAAATGTACCTATAGAAATAAAGACAAAGATAACAAAACACTGAGTAAAGCTATTTATTCTACTTCAGATGAGTAAAAGATTGAGGATAGACTTCGCTGTTAGTAAATGAAAAGAAAGAAATAAATAACATGGGTAAGTACAAAAGCACACAGATAGAGTATGTCAAAGAAGAGTTAAGTTTTCAGACAAAATATGAGGTTATTATATGTTGAAGTAAAGAGAACAGAAAGAAGAAGAAGAAGAGAGGGAAGAGTTGACCTCGCCATTGATTAAATCTACTAAACCATCCAATGTATTTTTATAATTAAAGGGAGTGACGTCATCATTGAAGAAGGATTTCCATTGACTTATATTCTTTTCTCAACTTATATTTATTAATATTAGTTTTAAGTTGGATTATTTATAGTTAAAGAATCTAATATAATTACATTCATAAAAACTTTGATCGAAAGATTTATCGGCATAAATTTCGCATTCTACATCGTCAATTTTCTGCCGATTATTTTGTCGATTAAGTGAGGAAATGTTACACCAGGAAACCGAGAAGTTTCATCATCAGGTACTTAGAGCGTCACCAAATTCTAGCATAAGAATTGTATGTTTGTCCGTGTTCTTGCATATTAAATTTCAAAACTTAATGCCATGGAAGATACTATATATTAAATTATATAGAAATTATGGGTAAAAACATAAGATACAAAAAATTTTTAACGGTATAATACTTCAGTAATGTTCTTAATCTATAAATATTATTATTATTATTACCCACCTTTTCAACAAGATCCGTATTAAGGTAACATGCACCGTAAACAGTGAAGTAGTAGGAGAATATGATCGCAAACGAAAAGGAGCCCAGTCTTTACTGTCCTTGTGATATCTTTTAGTGAGAACTGTAGCATCTAGAAAAATCCACTCTAGAGCTTCACGGGACTGCTCTGTCTCCTCACTATGGCATCTCATCAATGTGGGGATCATCCCTTGGTGGGGCCAAGGCAACCATACCCCCTCACAAAACCCCGCCATTTACTCCTATTATGCACCTTTCTTTTCGTCTCTGCCAAACTCACATTTCTCTCCTATAGGCACATTTTTAATAAATCAATTCACTTTTTATTCTGTTCAGTCGGTCGATTACTAAAAGCACACCATCATCACTGTATACATCCGCTTAACCAACCGACTATCAGCCATCCTTTACAAAATGACCAAACCATCTCAACATACTTTCATTTATTCTCTCTATTTAATCCCTTTCTTCACACCACACAAATTTCTTTATTCCTCATTTTATTATTTATTCTTCTCACACCTAACACACCTCCAAGATTGTCCATCTGAACACACTGTACTTTAGATATACCTCTTATTCCAGACCATAGTCTCACTACTATACATTAACACAGGTAACAACATACTCTTATACAAAACCCTAACCACTCAAGACTTAATCCCTTTGCATTCACAAACGATTTAATTGGTGCCAGCCATTCACAACTTTATTACTACACACTGCATCATATCTGTTCCCTTTCATTCAACATATATCCTAAATATTTAAATTCAGACACTTGTTCCGGAGGTCACCATCTAACATAGCTTCCAACTGAGACTGTCCCCACTTACAACCATAACCTTACTCTTATCTACGTTTGTTTCAAACCCCTCCTTTGCAATAATTCTGCTGTTTCCTCTACCAAACCTCTCTCAAATTCTCTTCTGATTCGCCACACAAAACCAAAACAAGTCTCTACCACCATTACAAACTCTCTTCAGATTGGCTACACAAAACCAAATCATCCAGCAGACAGGGGAGCACCCTCCACTTCTCCCAGCCTCCATCATTTTAACACAATCTCTGCCACCTCCCACCTTCTCAATCTTCAAACTCCATTTATATGCCAAACTAAATAACCCAGTGCACAATACATCCTTCCTGCTTCACTTCCGTTGCATACATTGGGGTGAACCACCACTTCACCCATTTGTTTTTACACACGCTTCACTATCATACATACTTTCTTGATTCCATTCAGAAGCTACCACCAACACCACCTGCCATAGAGCTTCCCTATTGAATCCTATCGTACGTCTGTTGCAAATCCATAAAACCTAAAAACAATTTATTCTTTCTCTCCAATCATTTGTTATAATGTAAAGATTTAATCCACACATCCCTCTTACCACTTCTAAACGTACCTTCTTCTCCCCAATCAGTCCTTCAGTCACTCTAACGAACTCTTTTCGACCAAACACTAAAGCATATGTTTTCCCTAAAACACACAACCATTTCCTAATTCTACAGTTAGTTGGCCCTATATAGCATTACTACTGCTCTCTCCAACTCGAACTATACCTCCTCCACAAATGCTGTTACATTAACTGCAAATCTAATCAATCACCATCTCGCCTCTACACCTTGATCTATTTCCTCACCAGGCTCACGATACCGTGATCAACATTTTAATCTTCTCACTTTCTACACCCTACTCTCTCCTCCTACAATGACCTCATCCCCAAGAACACCATCTGTTCTTGTACCATCAAAATGCACACACACACATTCACTATTAACTATTATTGCCACACTGCAATACAGCGCAGAGTTCTTCATGCCTTCCACACTCCCTGCCATCCATTTCATCAGTTATGAAAGCACCATCCCTATTCATTATCTAAGCAGATTCCTTATTCTCATTCCTATCCTTTCATTTAGCATTATTTTTTCCTCCTCATAATTCCAAGCATCTTTCTTTTTGAAACTTATCATTGGCTTTTAGTACCTTCAACCACACTTCTTACTTTAACTACTTGCATCCCTTGTATCATTCCACCCCTCAGTGTTAATATTCTTACTTCCTACTTTAGCACATCCACATACTTCTTTGCACTGCTAACAACTGGTTTCTTCATTTGCTTCAAGATGTTCAGTTTCAACTTGTTCACACTCTATTGATTTACTTACGTGCGCTAGCTTATCCTTATTACTTTGAACTTCTCACTCTTAAATCTACCAATTCCCTTCTTATTATTTTTATTATTATTATCTAGAAATTAGAAACAAATCCAAGATGTTTATGTATAAATGTGGTTCTTAATGTATTTAAACTCAAATTAAGAATGAAGTGAACACAATTTAATTATTCTTATTATGAATTTGTTAAATAATTTTGATCTGTACAGTTACATTTAGATTGTTAAAGAACACACTGTCGTACTGTATTACAATGAGTATATCTAACGTCATCGTCAAAAATTCTTAATCGTCCCATCACTAGTTTTAAGCTTAAAAGGCGGTCGTGACCTTTGTTTTATTTATCTTGATCAAATACCATAGTAGTAATTTCATCGTGGCTTAAAAAACAAGTAAGCATCCAATCTTCGCTATATTCTATAAACAGCAGAGGTGGTATGACAACAAACATTTTAAAGAGTACATTATATTAGCTTTAATCTTCAAGAAAATATAAATTCCAATTCACTCAGCATATATATTCAGTTATTTCTGCTTCTTCTGTATCAGGAAATTTCATCAGTCGCGCGATGGCATCCTCCTGTGTTCTCAAATCTTTGCACACTCTCCTCGTAATCTATTATTTCATTGATACCTCTATCAACTTCAATCTTTTCCTTTGATAGAAGAATCCGCTCATCCAGTTTGTTATGCGGGAAACTAATCTTCAACTTTTCGGTACTTTCCCCAAGTTTTGAACGTGCAT
>JABUQX010015459.1:0-25013 GCA_015478945.1 Trachelipus rathkii | reverse complement strand
CAGCTATGGAAGCCGAGATGAATGGGACTTTACAACGGAATAGGAAGCTCTTTCCTGGAAGAAGCGCGATAAGCGTTTAAGAATAGAAATAAGGGAATCTGACTTAGAATAATGAATAGGGATGAGTGCTTTTGTAACTGATGAAAATGGTTGTGAGAGGGAGTGGGAAAAGGGGTGAACGAATGGTAGGGGATAAGCGGTAAATGAAAGAATGAGTGATCAGTGAAATGTGTGTGGGTTGATGGATCAAAGAATAATAAGGTATTTTGGCGCATTGAGTTATTGTATAAGGAGCACGGTAATGGGAGAGTGAAAAGTTTGGAAGAATGGCTAAAACTCGCAGCGTACTAGATGAAATACTGGTGAAGATGATCAAAACGGAGGCGAGATGGGATTGATTGAATTTGGAAGTTGAGTAATAAAGACGTTATAGAAGGGTATAGTTCCAAGGATTGGAGAGAAGAGCCCGGTAATAATAATACCTATATATAAAGGTAAAGGAGATAAGGGAACTGTAGAAATTTATAGGGGAAATAAGTTATTGGAGACTTTGCAGAGAAATACGCTGCGTTATCTTTGGTCGAGAAGAGTGCGTCGAGTGACTGAAAGGACTGATTTGAAGAAAAAAGTGCGGTTAGGAGTGGTAGAGGATGTGTGTGATTCAAAATGTTTACATCCACAGCAATGATTGAAGGGATTGCGGGAGAAGAATGATTGCGTTCAGGAAACCATTTTATCGATTGCCAAACAGGCAAAAAAAATCTCATACGACACAGCCCTGGCAGGGCTCTTTCAAATGGTTGTGTAGGTTCTGAATGAATCAAAATATGTATGACGATAGTGATGAAGCTGTGTACAAGAATAAATAGGTTGTCAATGGTGACTTGGTTTGAAATAGGATAATAGCGGAGTAAAGACAGTGGTTTGTTTAATGTCTCCGTTGGTTATTCAATTTGTAAACATGATGCGGATATGCAAGAAATCGAGCTAAGTGAGCATGGCAGGAAATGTGTTAGAATGGTGGAGAAGGAGCAATGAGAAGAACAGTGGAGGGCCCTACTATATATTGCGGAATAATTTGGTTACTGTGTGCCGAATCTGAAGAGATTTTGAGGGTATTGGTAGAGATTGGCAGAGTCTGTAAAAGGAGAGGCTTGAAAGTAAACAGTGGATAAGAGTAAGGTTATGAATGTGGAGTGAGGACACTCCTCAGTGTGAAGTTATGTTAGGATGGTGAGAGCAACTAGAACAAGTGTCCTGAGTTTAATAATAGAGGTATATCTGGTTGGATGAGACGGGAACGGACGATGCAGAGTATTTAGTAGGAAAGTAAGGAAGTGTGAATGGCGAAGTGGTGTGTGCACATTAAATCCGTGGAAGAAGGTAAAAGGGAAACTTAAGTTCATGAGGTGCTACAGAGGGGTTTTTTTACATGAGGATATTTGTATACCTGCTTTATTGTCTAAGTAGTGACGACTATGGTCGGCCAATAAAAAGTATTAGATCTAAAGTTCAATGTGATTAGATGGAATGGACAATCTTAGGCGTGTGCTAGGTGTAGAGAAGAATTGATAAAAATGAGGAATGAAACTTATTAGAGAGTTGTGGTGTGAAGAAAGGGATGTCCTATGGAGAGAAACTAAATGAAAGTATGTTGAGATCGGTTTGTCATACTGGAAAGGAAAATCGAATAATAAGTCGATGGTTAAAGCGGATGCCCTTATAGTGGCGAGTTGTTGGGAAGCGAACTGGCTGGGAGATCGAAAGAAAAAGTGCATTGAGTCACTAGAGTCAGTAACGAATGTTTGAAGGAGAAAAAATGTGAATTTGGTAGAGCGAGAAGAAAGGTTGATTATTAATAGGACGTGAATGGCGGGGCAATCTGTGAAGGGGGTATGGTTGTGGCCCACCTGGCCAAGCCAAGAAAAGAACTCTACATTGACGAGATACCATCAGTGGGTCCATCGCTGCCCATGAAAGCTTTAGGGTGGATTTTTCGACTGCGATGAGTTCTTACTAATTAATAGGTACTGAGGGGGCGCGTAAAGGCTGGGCTTTCTTTATCGACTACTGTCATGTTCTTCTACTGCTTTCTTTCCGATGACTCGTCTGCGCACCTTACTTATATTATATTTAGACGTGGTTATAAGGAAAGTAAAAGAAAGAAAAGATATTATATATATATATATAATATATATAATATATGATATTATTATATATAAATAATAATTACTAATTAAGTATATACTATAATATATATAATATATAGTATACACTTTAATACCTACTGAACTACCCCAATCAATACATACTATAATATCATACCGGCATCTATGATATATATATATATATATATAGTTATAATTATATATAAATATGATATATTGTTATATACTATATACTATAATATACTATATAAGAATATATACTATTATGATATATATATATATAATATATATATAACTATATAATATATATCATTACAGCTAGTATATATAATATATATATAATATTCATATATATAATATATATACTATATATATAATATATAATATATAATAATATAAAATAATATATATATATATATATATATATAGTATATTTAATATATAATATATTATGATTTTAAATTTGAATTTAAATGAGTTCATCTTCTTATCCTACATTTTGAATATATTGAGTAAACTGTATTATTTCAATAATACGGTAGGTATTAATACACTGTGTCGATGAATACTACACCAAAGGCCTTGCCAATTATATTGTTAAAAGATGGGCTTATGGGTTAAATAAAATAAATTCCTTCCAGCAAATTTATTAATTATCAAGTACATTAGTAATTCCGGTAAAACATGGTGTCTGGAGAAAAGAAAAATACGAAAATGTTTAATTCCTGTACACCCTAAGTTTCAACCAAAACTTCCTCCCCATCTATTACTATGCCTAAGTACGTAATAGACATCAAACAAAGCATCTGATACAAGTACCACCGTCACATCTTAAAACAGACAAAGTATTAAACACAGATCTAATAACCATAAAAGAAAAAAGACACACTCCTCCCATACATACAAATTATAAAATGGAATCCCCCCCCCCCAAGAGGCCACCCTTACACCAATACTCTTTAACCTCTTTTATGCATGACCTATCACATCCTAAACCCCCTTTTACAAAAATTAATAACTATGCAGACGATCTAATAATCACAGTTCAAAACTCTTCTTCTATAAATATAGCATCCAGAGAACAACAATAATAGCTTGAAAACAAGAGAGAAACTTACTGTCAAGGTTATGCTCTTTGCCAGCATTAACCAATACAGGATAAAAATAATGTTCCTTAAGAGATATTCCTCTCTCTTTCATCACCCGTATAAGTGCCATTGCAGAATCAAAATAAAATCTTGAAGGTACGACTCTAATGCATTTTCGATAGGAAATATTCCAGCCATTTTTTCTGATGTAATCACAGTTTTACAAAAAATATGAAGTCCTAAAAAAAAAAAAATATATATATAATATATATATATATAATATTATAATATATAATATATAGTAATATATATATATATATATAGTATATTAATATATATATATATATATTAATATATATATAATATATATAATACTGGTATATATTATATATATACCATATACTATAATACCAGTATATATATACTATATATATATATATATATATAAATATATATATATATATATATATATATATATATATATAATATATATATATAATATATATATATTGTAATGGGCCTGCTGCCCATTGCATTCTTTTTTTCCCCTTTCCAGGTTATGGACCCATAAGTCGGCAGATGGTCGAAGAGCGACGATGGTGGATGCGAACCAAGCAGTGGAAGGTTCAGGGGAGAGAACTTTTGGGTGGTGTGAGCAAAACTCAATTAGCCGAAAAGCTAAGTAGACGGGCTATGTGTATTTTGATGTATATGTATATATACATATGTAAAGGGGACTGTTTTTAGGTGTCCTTCTTGAAAGTGCATATGTCTCTCTTAGGAAAGTGCATAACAAACTGGAACCAAATTCCAGAGTTATAATAGTGATATTTTATAATCATGAGTATTACTTATTTTTATTATTTATTCTGTAGACATTCCCAAACTTGTTTAAATGAGAATCATACTAATAGTTATATTGTTTCCAGAAAACTAAGAGTTCTCTTAATTTGTTCTTTTGTAATTAATTATCTGTTGCTGTTAAGTAAAATTCTTTATTCATATATTCATATAAAATTCACCTGGAAAAATTATTATATTTTCAAATCAAACACTTTTGATGAGTTTTCAATAAACCTTCGGTTGATGTTTCCTGAAGTGTTCGTTCTGTCTGAAGTTTTCACGTAGTTCATCGAATTTCTCTTCAAGGTGTGTATTCCAATTAAATACTTAAATTATAATAATTTAACTAATAATTACTAAAAATAATACATAAAAGAATAAATTAAATATTAAATTCATATCAACTAAAGTAAAATAATATAGTAAAAGCACTCAGCAAATAATACATAAAGCGTAAAACATGCCAAACATTATAAAAAGCATTTTTGCAGATTATGCACTGTGGCAATTGACCGCCATTGTTAAAGATATCTGAAAAGTCAAGGTTTCCCATCACGGAGTTTATGAAATTAAACACAGGGAGTGTTGTCAAACTTAGATTAATATAATACATTAAGAATGATAAAGAATAAAAACTAACGAGTATTTTAATTCAGGGACCCAATACCGGGAGCTATTAACGAAGACCCAATACCGGGAGCTATTAACGAAGACCCAATAACGGGAGCTAAAAACTGGTCATCTTACACTACTTTGACTTGCTTTGTAGAAGAATCTTTAGAAATCTCGTCACTACCATTGTTAAAGAAATCCTATTTACGAATCTACATCTAACCACTACTTACCTTGTTTAAATCTTGAGTTCTTCAGTTGTGATTAACCGCCATTGAAGAGTTCAGTCTTATGGTACCTGAAAATAACACAGAAGATTAGCCATTTGGAAAATTGGATGCAAGTGACGACTATCTGCCACACTGGATTGTGAATTGCCCAGAAGATTAAGTACCTGATTGAGGTGTAATGAAACACGGTCCCAACACCGACCTAATGTTCTACTTTATCACGCGCTCATCCAAGACTGTGCTAATCATTCTCTTGCAATCTGTGGCCCCAAAACCTTGCAACCCGCGCTGTACTCTCATCTCCCGATATTCCGTCCGCGTGACTCATCGCAGGGAATCTATCTTCTATGTGCTAACTATATGCAGTTTTCCAACCCATTGTCCTAGGTCCTCAACTTTGCCGGACCCTTCCACTGTTAATTTTAATTTTTATACTCTTTGGCTTATATTATTATATCTCTCTCATGACAAATCAGTTCTATACATTTGGTTTGACCCATTATGCCAAAAAGGTCCGTTCTATTTGAGATTATAAGTTCATATCCATATTTACTATGTTAGTTTGAATTCCGTAACGGAGTAGCTAAAGATATGACACGTTGTGATTTACATGATTGAGAAAACATAGAAAATGGCGGTCGACACGTCAGCACTAACCCTAATAGTAAGAAGGCGTAATTATGCAAAATAAAGGCTTATATCCATGAGGATTCACAAACACCTCTCCATCTATTCTCTTTAACCTTCCGACATAAATCTTTACTTATCTTCATATATTTACATATGCAATTTAAATCCAATATAATTACTTTAATCCCCACTCATTCTAAAGTTACTCATCTTACAGGTTAACAATAAGAAGCGTGATTTATTTAGACATAATGGATATCAAAAAATTTTCCATCCAAATAGAGTTCCTAATATACTTTTGGTTCTTTTCTTGATCATATTGGCTGCCACAATTATTATAACCAATACTATTGCCAAGGGAATCCTCCGGTAACACGACCTAAATCTGAGACTATATCTTACACCGACCTACACTTCTATTAATCCATTCCCCAAAATGCGCATTGCGCATCTATGGCCACATATTAGCACTATAGGTCACTGGCCTATAACACCCGATGGATACCTCGCATCCCATCTATAACTTATGTAGGTTGCCACAGGGTACTGGTAGAACTCATGAAAAGGGGAAGCATAAAAATCGTAAAATAGCATTAAATACCTCTTTTAATAGAGACGCTCTTCATTAGTTTATTTTCTCCAAGCATATATAGTTATTATCTTCAAAATAGGTGGTCAATTTAGTAGAATTATGCTCGCTTCTTCCTTTGTGTGGCATTGCTTTTGACAGAAGCGAGCTGACAAGTAGCATCCGTACCATGATTAGACTCCCGGTACTGGAACTTCCGATATACCGCAAGATCAACAATAACCCACTGGCGCCATAACGAATGCACTGCTCGGCACTTTCCAGTGCTATAACCAGGATATCTTTGCTCTGAGGTGGCTCTTTTACTGTAGCTTCGCCGCGCGCCTAACAGTGGATGACCTGTTCCTAACTCTATGTATACTCGCGTCGTAATATATACATTGTCCTTATCATTTGGTACTTATATGGATGAAATAGCATTAGGGATCCCGAACATCCACCTGGACACGGAAAATAGGTATCTCTGTATCTCATGAGTCCATATGTGTGATTTCCAGAATGTACAAAAGTTAGTGTCTAGAAAGTAGGGCAAGCGTGCTTAATAAGACAAATTTGGAAGTATTGAAGCACATCACCTAGATGGAAACATTTATTGTTATCGACCTTTCTCTAGCGCCGCCAACACATAATTAGAATCGGCTGTATAGAAATACCTGGCCAATAGAAACAAACACCATCTTTAAATGGTATTGTGAGGTCTCGAAATACGTAGATTATTTTGTAGAGATATCTTCTAATAATTCCTGCAATAGAAATCATGGAATAGCACAAAGGTTAGAAGGACCAAATCATGCTGAGAGAAACTCAGCCATAAAATTGTGACAGATGCAGTGCAAAGGCATACTGTGGATCGATAGGTGAGTAATGAAGATCTTATGAAAGGACGGAAGAATAGCGTAAAATATGGAAGTTTAGAGATTTGAGCGTACTCAGCTAACGCTCTGTGGAATCGTTAATCATTATAGAAAATTATGTATGTCTATCCAGAGTTTAGTGTCCTCTTACTGAACATATCATCTGGATATAGTGTTTGAATATTGGAGTTAGAGGAAGATATGATGGAAGAAAAAGATTGCCAAAGCCCCTATACTTAGATTGAGAAGAAGTTTCAATGAGAGAGTTGAGCAAAGATAATGTCCTGAATCTAATAATAATAGTTAAATATTATGAATTCTGCCGTGAAATAGTGTGCTTATTGTTTCACTGTCTATACAATTCAGGTCCCCTTCCTATGTTGAAGACGTAAGGATGTAGCATCTAAGGAAGGATCTAATCGTAAATTAATAAGTGAAATACTAAGACGATCACACCGCCGAACTCTTACACTAATGGTTAGTATTCTCATAATAGTAGCACAGGACCAGTCTAATAGGTGTTAGAATGAATACCCACTAGTAAGTGGGCTATTATACCATAAATTCCTTAACATAGATTAGACTCGGTACGATGAAGTACTAGAACGAGTCATCGATCGGTACCACACAAATAAAATAATTGGGTGTCTTTTGTTTTTCTTAGGGCTGGACCAAGTTGGAGTTGATAAATCTATATGTCCCTGGGTTGAATTGTACGAGTGTGGGCATACAGTTATATTCTCAAATCGAGAAGCAGCATATAAAGCGAAAGCGGAATGTATCCGACGGAAAAATGTCTCGTGTTTTTTAACAAAACCAAACATGCAAATAAAGGAAGGACCGTGCCTCTAACAATTTGTGCTCACAACGAATATAATGACAACTGTACACTCGTCTTATCATAAATACAGTGAAGACAAGAGTGGTCGAGAAATGTCGATCAAGTACCGTTGAGGCACGACACAACTCAGAGCTCTGATGTGGAGGTCCTCTCAGAAAACAATTAATAAGGTGAATGTAATCTCTGTAAGTTCACATCCTATGGGTACTTTTGTATGTGCTAACTAGTGAGCAACCCATATTGAGAGCCAAAGTATGATTGTATCCAGTAGTTGACGTTAAAGCCGCATGGGCACTTGGAACTTCGTTTCGAAAGTTCGCCTCAGTCATCTAGAAAACACACGTCATATTAATTAGTTGGAAGAGATATAAGTCACTTGCACCCAATGAATCATAGAATAAATGAAGTTCAATTAGTATAGCGACCCACAGTTAATTAACAGCAAAAAACACCCCTGTATTAATCTGTGGCGTTACTTGATAGACGGGGTGGGCCTGATTGGTGTTGTCACATGCCATGTATATGCCGAAAATAGTGCCTCCGACAACCATTAACCAAACTGTGTAATAAAATGGAACGTCGGCTGTATGAGGGCCGAACACAAAATAGGGCGGACGAATCCAGGGCTGCAAATTTGAGATAAGAAACATAACAGATTTATTCATCTTGGATCAAAATGTAACCAATCTCACCTCAAGATTATAGGGACTTGTGTGTATTCGTTAATCGCCGAATTTCTTTCTAGCGGTCAACAATTCGGAAGTGATGGGTAGAAGACAACCGCAGATAAGACCGGTCACCTGGCGCACTACAGAAACGATTCGTAACATAGTAGGAAAGCCCAAAGAAGAGTGACTCCAGACGCTTTTCGAGCTCGCTTAACCTCCGTTTCAACACCCCGAAGACTCAGCAATTTCGAAGGGGTGAATAGGACCACATATGGACGATGGTTCTATCTCACCGATGGGAATGTCAGTACGACACCGTTAACAGTATCGGGTTTGGTTCTACTTACTGGTCGACTGTAACTTCGCGACTCTGCTCCGTCTCAGCGTCGCCTGCCACTATAAACGAGCTGGTATTTTCGGCTTAACCCTCCATAATTTTTTGATACTTAAACCATAAAATAGATGTTAATTTATAGTTAGACAAAATTTGTTGAGAGAGGTAAGTTTCGCAGCCAATTGGAAAATTGCCAATAGTTAAATGTGAAATTGTAAGTAGGGTCAACCGTGGCTGGACAAATAATTCCTAATCTACAGGTAGTTAACTGTATATGCTGAAGAATCTGTATTAGACATAACCCACATATACTTAACCTCAAATACATAAACCACTCGCCCTGTTTGCGTACCCGCACGGGAGTAAGAAAAGTGAGGAACAAACCGAATCAAAAATAAAATTTACCTTTCAAATAACCTGCGTAGACACAGTATTAAAGCATATAAGAAATTGATTACAAAGTGAGAATAAGCCCAAAGAAAACAGAGACCAGTAAGGGTAAGAGTAAAAGCAGAGAGAGATAATGACGAATAAAGGCACGCCCAGAGTAAGAGCAGTCCACACTCAGAAGAGACAACCAGCCAAATTCCTCTCTCACCGATAGCAATAGAGAAAACTGGGACGGCTCTGCTACAATTGATTACATAAAAAAAAACGGTGAAATGTATGAAGAAAAATTTTATTTCGTAAAATTAATTATATATAAACATTCAAATAACACCACACAATGCCATAAAAAAGAAAAGACACGAACCCAAGGAATAAGCCGTAAGTTAAAGCAAACGAATGAAACAACCGCTCTTACTAAGACCAGACTACGGTGGGCCGGAATAATAGACCACAGAAAAGGCTCGACCTTTAATACGCATATTCCGATCTCCGCATCGTTTCCAATAGAACAGCAATCTTCAACCGACCCCAAATGAAAGGGTTGAAGCTGGGACTGCCCGCTGCTACTTTCCAATATTAGCTAGACTTATAAGGTATCCATTCAACAAGATAGGAGGAAAATACTTCTCTACAGCTAGGTAATTCAAGATATCCGAGGACAACACAATAAATATAGTAAAAAGGGTTAGAAAACGTTTAATAAAATAAAGCTCATGAAAAATGCATATGGCACCAAAAGAGAAGGAAATGTATTGGTATATCTAGGCACCCGTTAATAGAAACTATCTTTATGTAGTTAGTGAGTATCCAACAAAGAAACATGGAAGGTAACAACCATAGCTCCCGATTCATACCCATAAATAATAAATGGTGCGACCATAGAGTCCAGATTGCGCTCAAAGACCAGGAATCGTTCAAAGAGACCAAACTACTGCCAATCCAATGTTGAATAACAAGCACCTTCTGCAATATCCATGAAGTAAATAGGGTAATAAAGGTGTACTCCAAATATAAAATGAACTTTAATCGCCCTATTAATAAAACATATTAGAATAATGGAATTAGAGAATAAATAATTGTTATGCATCTCCTTAGCATCTCACAATCATACTCGTCAATTTTTCGGATCTGATCACCGCACTTGTATGGCTATGGATACTGATTACATCGCTATGGCAGACTTAATAGTTGGAAACCGGAAACAACAAGAAGGTACTGATGACAACGCATTCAAAATAATAGGCTACAACCACTCAAAGGACGTACATAAAACACACGTCCATGCCCGGGATGGTAGTGTGCACTTCTCCTCGTCAATAAGTAGACCCGGAAGTTGCAAAAAGCAACCCAACCGTAACGACGACGTGGTCTGTTGACGATTACCGGATACTCTGAGAGACTATATACATTATCGCGCACTTATACGGTTTACTCTGTCGAACGTAAAAGGTAATGAACAACTATCTCTAAGTTAATCTCCACTGATAATATGCGGAGAAGTGGAATAAGTTTTCCGACGAGTCGAGAAAGAGACAGCATCACCTCCACGCACTCTCTCTCCTATGAAGGACAAGTATGTAAAGCTTTTAGAATGTGCCCAAGCAATTGATGCGCTTTAACAATCGAACGGAAGGTAAGCGAGAATAAAGGGATGGAATGCATGCGGCCAGCGATGAGACGGATAACGAACCACATGGGGCAATTGCTAGATAGTGGTCTAAGCCCAAGAAGTGTGTAAATGGAATACTCCGTATGTTTTTATGTATGAAAGATGCTTTACCTCCCATATTATTTCTTATCTATCTATCCAAAGAAAAACTAGCACAAGTAAAAGTAAGACCAATATGGACATCCTAATGCTGGAGCTAATTTTCAACGCGACCTGTGTTGAAAATAATATATTAAATATACTGGTAATCCCACCTCCGTTACCAGTCACAACAACAGAAGATCTACTTTTTTTGTGTAACGTTAGCCCACCAAATAGAGTAGTTGTACCTAATTAAAATCCTCAATATTTACACCAAGTAATTCAAGATCAATCGGTGCTGAGTTCCTCCTCCATTATTAATTCAATCTAAAGATTCACTGTGGACTTGTTGACAAACCATCGTAAAATACTATAGAGCTACAGCAAATTATAAGAGGTCGGGTCCGCTTCAACGTGAGCTATACTACTATAGAAAACTGTCATTTAAACTCTTTTTTTTAGATGTTGTAGGAAGTTAATGAAGTGTCCTCAAATATGGTGTGGAGGAGATGGTTTGTCTCTCTGACTCAGTCAGCGTTCAACCGGAAAAATAATATATGTGAGTATAAAAGCTCATATAGACAATGTACTAAGAGAGAAAGAAGATGACATTCTTTGCGCGCTAATGTAATTCCACGACGGAGAAAATCATTACAAACAGACCCAACACTTGTGGTGATGCGCTAAGGATGATGAAAGGAGAAATGCCAGGAAGATCCATGACTATCCACCCACTTAGCTAGGAAGATATTTGGAAGGCCATCCTGGTGAACACACCCTTCCAGGGATTATCTTCTCTTGAGAATCTCCTAGCCCGAATATAGACCTATATAGATGGAGTATACACGAGCCAACTTAAATCTAAATAAGTACCTAATCATTACCTACCACCCTAGGTAGGCGACAACTACTGTGGTATGGTAGGTAAGAGATAAAGGAAAATAATAATATGCATAATAACCTTGCATGAATCTTAAATCAGAGGTTGCGTTTGGAAGAAGTAGAATAGAATACTAATTGGTATCACACCCAGGCTTAGGGAACTGTCTGATATACAGCAGAAATTTAATAGTAGCCGGGGACCATGGAGAATATTGATTCGTGCGTACTCACAGATTCTAAAAACAATAATAATAAAAAAACTATAAGCTCTAAATATATATAAATGTAAACTAAAACACAATTCTACCATCTCTTTATACATACTTTTAGAAGAACTCAAATAACTTCATTAAAATAGGAATTTCCTTACTTGGATAACTGTTTCTTTTCCATCCTTGTTAACAACTCTAAATTGAGGATAAAGTTATCCCATCGCCTTATATATGTGATTTTTGAGCGATAATTCATTATGAGATACCCGTCTTGATATGAGTCGCACGTCGAATATACAACGTGATTGATCGCATAATATTTTCTGTACATTTATCTAGGTATCGACTTAGTGTGTAGAGGCGACTCCTAGGATAAATCAGTATAAGCGTGAGCAAATTTTGGGATATTATATTATCACCCAATAATTCTGGTAATAGTCATTGATAACCTGCTTCTTCTTTAATTACAAATGCTATATTTATGAAACTTATCTGAATATATATACTCACCCATAATAATAATTCTTGAGGAATAAATAAAATATATACACTAAGTATATATAATATTATAGCATTAATTATATATGAGGGTATACTATACACATCCACCCTACTCCATTTACGTGTGCAGTGAGAATAATCCGCCTAATAAACTATAATTATACCTCAAAATAGATATGAGGTAGCTATAATTAGTGTCACTCACGGGTCCAATTCCTATTTAATATGATATACTACTGAAAAAGTGATTTTATTCCAATGAGGGCTATAAAATTTGATGGACAAGAACAAGTCATTAATAATAATCCTTATTAAAACCTATCGGAATTGACCATTCTGTTGTGGTCGCTTCTGTAAGGTCATTAATAGAATCACCATAGCTCAGAATCTACCAGAGAAACTATATATATTAATGTTACTATATACTATTTATAGAATATAGTAATTCCTGACTACTGAAGAAATTACCATAATTATAAGTTTTATATAGGTTGACCTAAACGATGAGTATAGTAGTTTGATGTGTGCAAAGGGCTACTAACATTAGGACTCACTTCACATGATAGGAAAAGCTACCTATAACGTGTACCTATAAGTTAAGACCCTTATCCCAGTTTACCTATGAACCGTAATTTCATAATAGGGCCCTCATTGGCTCAAGTAAATTGACCAGTGTCCTCCAATAAGAGTGTATTAATACATACCAAAGAAATATTTGTGGGGAGCCCTCCCACACCAGACTCTAATCCAAAATTTCTCGTGTATATCTTCCAGTGATGACTCAAACTCACATGACATCATCAATTACGGACGGGGTAATGGCTATCACTGTAATTATGATTATTCTCACGGTATAAGTCCAACTCCAGATATGTTCTTATACCACATATAAATAATATATATACTCTAACTGGTCGGATCCCGTCCCTCCTAGGTAGCAACTCGCGCCGAGAATAGTGATCGTATGATCCTCTCACGGGATTACACAAAAACGAGTAGTACTACTCCGATGCCAATTATATATCATATATACTTAGAGTTTCTGCCGCACGCTCCGAATAGTACTCATACTCCATAACCTGTGTGAGTGAGAGTGCCCGCCGCACTATTAATACCACCACGTCCTGCGTGATGTGAGTAATAAATTGCGGTATGGAGCTAGAAAGCATCACAATCCTCGCTTCCATAATCCATACCTCGCTTTATATAGTTCTGCACCCCAATAGGATATAATATCTTAATATAAAGGAAAATATGCTCTATTGAAGTCAATAATATTGTGAGTATAGTATATATTAGTATATACATACTCGGTACCACAATTTATTTCGATAACGTATTCAGCTATAAATTATAGATAATGTTAGTACTAGCCTTAGTGAGTGAGATAATACCACAGGTGTCCATATTATTATTACCATAGGTACCTAAAAGTAGTATATATCCTCATTCATAAGAGTCACCATCTTCTTAGTGACCATACGAATAGCTATGATTAATACGATGATACCTGTCACATATAACTGATATTATAGGCTGGCACTATAGGCTCCATAAAAAATCTCACCATAGTGCACTACCTATGTACCAAAAGTCTACACGTAGTATAGTGGATGGATTTATTGAAATGTGTGTGAGACCCCAGCAGTAGATACTCACTATTCTCTGAGTATTATAAGCTGTAGATTCTGTGATCTACCAATACCTAAATTATCCTATAAAAAAGGGATTTTGTAGCTATATATACTCTCTCTAAGAAAAATACGTGGATAAATATGAGTAACTTAGATAATTTCTACATCTATTACGGACCAAACCACACCTCAAGTTAAGCGTCTATATTTCACGGTCATAATTTTGGGTATATGTAATATTTAAATTTACTATAGGTGCGACCAATATACAATTCTTCACGTTCAGTATATCGTAAGCTCACTACACGTCTGTATTTAATAAACGTGAGTTAGGTCAAAACCTCATATATACATATTGGAGACTTCATATATGATATATACCTATGTGAGATAATGGTACAAACCTGACCTTTATATATATATCACGGAGGAGATATAAAGCTACTACTTAGAGTTAAATATAATATTACCCGTCGTCAACTTAGTATATCTCAGATTATATATGCTCACTCACTCACTGCCCCTCAAGGACCCACGTTGAGTATTAGCTCAATATATCAATATTCTAGGTGCTCATAGTATATGGGGCAGGGTCATACATAAAAACATAGCCGTATGCCAAGCGTAATAAACCAGATATATGTCATTTATACACTATTCACATTTGAACATTATATAGTTAAAGGGTGACTTTCAATAAAAGAATACGGTAAGTAATCCGAAGTAATAGTAGAGTCAGTAATGAGCCTGGCGTCTAGCGGGCAGGAAAGTCCACGCCCTCCAACGACCTGACCCTCCACGGTACCAAATTGAGGATCTGTAACAGTTCATAATAGCATAATATTATGTGCCTTTTTGATAATTTTTTCTCTTGGCACCAATCACTCCAAGCAAAGCAGTTGTGTGAATACTTGCAAACACAGTTGATTGCCTTTAATCTATAAAGGATTGCTAGGAACTAAGTGTATTACACAGGTTCATTGCCCTTACTGTACAGACTACTTATATTTGTCTAGACTTCTCATATCTGCCGGTATTAATCAATTAATAACCATATGTATATGCGTGCTGAGGTCGTACTTTCTATGTGCGTAAGTAAGTCCCAAAAGTTAGGGTGGATTTTAGTAGACTGATTCTACCATTACGGGGGAATTTGGACAAGCCCTAGAGTGCTTTGGTGGCATTTGCATGAGAAACATGTTTGCGTTAGCTGGGTTGTACACATGGTGAGTTTCTCTGATTTACCCCGATTGCGACTATTCTCCCTCTGAAGCCAGGGAATGGTGCGTTCTTGAGACCCTTCGTCTCTTATGAAAAGTAGGTGTTTCTTTTAACCTTATGTGAATGTGTCTTCTATTAATTGGGCTCTACACCTCCCGAACCCAGTGACATATCTCCATCTGATACTCATTAGTGCTGACGACTCCTCCCCCTTCATGTATACTTATATGTTTGAAAGAATAGATCACATAAATGAGAGGGCATGCCCTCCCCAAAGAAAAGTCTAGCACAAGGAGAATTGCCCCTACAGCACAGCAGGTAAGAAAAAAGACCTAGGGCTTTGGAGCATATTTAACCCAATCTTGCCACCCTGGTCACTATTGAATAGCTCCTCCTCCTAAATTCTGAGTGTTATATCTATTAATGGCATGATTTACAACCCTAGAGTATATCAAAGACCGTCTTCCTCAAGAAAACCCAATTACTGCACCTCCTTATTACCTTAAAACCTACAATTCAACATAGAATAAAATCTTCTGCCTTCAACATACTAAAATTCATCATTACGTGATATTTCAAACCAAAATAGGTGCACGATAAGACTCGATGAATGGCAGCGCTAGATGCACCTTTCTGGATGCGCTCCGTGTTGGCCATCTTATAAAATTATTTTTTCTTTACCAAGTCAGATTGGTTACCTACCACCATTCATCCCTAAGAATAACCAATAGTTGTAATCACCCTGTCAACAAAACTCTGAAGCCCCAGACTTAACCGCTATGCTCAATCTTGTCCTATAAATATTGTTAATGGAGCCTAAACATCCAATTTTTTCCGTATTTCAACCATACACTCTAAAATCTACCTTGACTTTGCCCCAACACTATTCGTAGATATTATTAATGTATCCTATATAGTTATTATTTTTGGTGGTGTGGCGATCTGAAGTGCAGCTATGGTTTAATCTCCTGTGTGTACTGTGGTGTGCTATATGGTGAAAACAAAATTTACAATCCTCAAGCTCCCTTCTCACTAGAAGAAATTTGTCACGTAAAGCCCCAATAATGTGCACCTCTAAGTGCCTTGTTCCAACACGTAAAACAATTTCAACGGTGAGTTGTACTCTATGTTCAATTTTTTGATTTTATGGTATATTAGTTGGAAATAATTGCATTTTGCAAGTTTTTTTATATAAAATAATACATAATTCAAATATATAAATACAACATTAATAAACCAATAATTTTAAAAAAAATTATCAATAATTAATTTATTTTTAGTGAAAATTTCATCACTAAAGTTCTACTATCCTAGTAACATTTCTAAACTCAATAAATTTCATTTGCCTTCTATTAAGATATATAAGTAAATTTTTATAAAATTCTTGTACACATAGTGATTATTTGATTAATTGAATAATTACTTATATATAATAAATAAGTATTAAAATAATGATGGGATAAAATTAGCTATTCTTAAGCATTCAATGTTTATATGTATTAAATATTATTCATTCGTAAGAATGCTTATTAGATGATATATATAGTAACTATATAGTATATAGTAATATATAATATAATAGTATCCTTTGGTATCTTTACTCATTAAGTCATTTGTATTCCTCTTTTGAGTCATCGTCCCATTCTTCTGCAATTCGATTTTAATATATATTATTTCCAAAATTTTATTAGTGTAATCCCAATCATCTAAATAAATACATTATAAATAACTAATAAATTAGCTCATCTTACCTTCTTAGCGTTATGGTTTGAGTACTATCTGCTATAAGTTCTGACATTTCAATTTAGTAGTGAATATAGATAAATATAAGCATCCCTGAGGCGCAAGTACTACTGCGCATTGTTACCCGTGGTTGACTTTCAAACCAGGTGGACTGTTTGTAGCTCATTGTGTGACCGTGTGTCCAAAATAACTTATTCTAATGAGCCCTGAATATGATTTATGATTAAGTTAGATGTGGGCCTGACCATATGGTATACTTGTATTAAACCCTAATTAAAACTGTATAGTGAAAGGAGCAGCAATATAAACTCAATAAAATAAGGTAAGTCAAAAATCATCAGTAGTAAAACACTACAGTTAAATGGAATCACTGCCAGAAAGTGACTAAAGATATATATTATATTATATTATTTATATTAGTATTCTATAGTGAAGAAAAATCTAACCCATATATATATATATATAATATAATATATATATATATATATATATATATATATTTATATATTATATATATGATATATATATATAATTATATATATATTAATATTATATATATATATATATACTATATATACTAATATATATATGAATATATTATATATAAGTTTTATCTCGTAATAATTATTTTGTTTCAAAAATGAAAGTATGGTCCTGTAATATTTCCTTACGTGTCTCAGGGTGTTCTTACCTTTATTTTGGATTTATATCGACCTCCTCCTAATTCCCAATGCATTTTATCTAAGGTATACATGTGACAATAAGAGAATAAATCACCCTCGCTTTAGACAAAAAAGGACGGTGTGGAGGAGTGTCTCATTAAGAACTCTTATGTTGATGCGTTTCGGAAGCTAGATCCTCTCAGAAATATAGTAGGGACAGTTACAAATACAATTACTTAATTTTGGCTCCAAATACGCTTGTTTTATCTAACAGTGAAAGCTTAAACTCTGACGTACAACTGAATGTTCAATAAAATAAATAAGTTTAATGTTTACGCAGCGACACTTGATATGTAGTTGGACTTATCATAAATTATAGAATTCCTCCGGTAGAGCTCGATCACATATCGCTGTCTCACCAATCTGTATGCATTTCTCAATTGTGAAGGTATAAATTATAAAAATGACCACTTGACGATAAGTACACACTAATGTGGAGACGTACTCACTCAAGCATTCCACACAATGAACAAAGAATATTGTTCAGCATGTGCTATTAATGAACAATAGTGACCACAACTGCAATTGACTGTGATATTAGAATCACATATGAACCTAGATTACTGTTTCACTTTTACGGTCCACATAACTATATTTGCCTATGAACAAATTTTAATGTTCGATATTTTTGTAGTACTATATACGATTACGTACAAACTGAGAAAATTGACTTCCTCCAACTCGCACAACCAATAATACTTCAATTACCTTCAATCACTCATATATAAATACATCGGCTATATCATGCTAAGTGCGTACTTAACCAGTATATATATATTCTTAACTCATTAGATCGTAGAGTAAACTACCGTATATAGTAATCTCAACTCTTATTGATCATAGAGACTAATTAATTGTTGGCTCACTCTCTATAGTGAAATTAGAGAAAACACGAATAGCCGCAACCTGAAAGAGAATAAACCAATAATATCTCACTGAAATATTTAATTTTACTGACATAATGAATATATATCTTAAATTACTGGTATCTATGCTATGTTACTATATAATTATCATTGATCATCTCTCACATGAACCATCTAAATTTGTTATTAACACTGAATATATGATGTTCCAAGATGATGAATTATGTATATTATACGCGGCCTAATTGCATTCTATTATTATATATATATCTCTATCTACTCTTCATCTCATTAAATATTGAATATCATCTCAATATACCTCTCAGGTATACAGATTATTAGATTACATCACAAAACGTGCTCAGAACTCTATTCAGTGCCAATATAGTAATGATATCTATTTAATTCCTTAATATATATCATTATAATATTGCAATGGTCGGATTATATATTAGTATAGTATATCTCTTGCACTATCCAATAATATGTATATTATTTGTACTATACCTATTAGAGCCCGTCACATTTGAATTAGTGAATTTAATAAGTCAAAAAACCGTATCACCTATTGATAACGTAGCCTGCAGGAAGAATCAAAAGCTAGAATACCGAGGGTCAGAATGTCCACGTTCTTCAAGAAATACTAGAAAATTGCTGTAATAGATTTCAATCAATGTCACATGGATCATTATTTTAAACTATTAAAACGGAGTACGTTACGGGTTATCAGACTAAGTAACCTCGACATAGTTTATATAATAAAGCATAAATATTAAATGATATATATTTATTATATTAATCATTGTTAGACACATACACCCTTTTTATATTTCTTAGATATAAATAAATAAACATGTGCATAATCTATTTATTTTTATTAAACTATCACCAACACATAAGTTAAATCTCTCTATAAAAGGGGTTTATTCAATTTGGGTACTCAATAGTTTTTTGTAGATTATCCTACAAGTCAGTAAACTGTAAATGTAACATCAAGGTTTTACTATGCAGTAAATTAGTCAGATACTGAATACTTAAGAACTATATAATTACATAAATCTTAGTTAAGTTATTAATGCATTTACTTTATTTTTGATGATTCAAATAATTTCTTTACTCTTTACAATTCAGATTTGATTTCTCAGCATTCAGTATTCACTTTTGATTTTTTACACAGCAAATTAATTGATTTTCGCACATACTATTAGTATTCTATCTATATTTTAATTGTCTTCATTCATAGGCTTTACCAGATTGATCCATTCTAAAAAGAGTTATTTAATATGAATTAAATATAATAAAAGGAAACATTGCCGAAAAAATGTGGACTAATAAAAAAAAAAAAACAAGATTAACCAAGCATTAGAATACCCTTGAGTAATATTCACAAGGTTTGGACAATAAATAAATCCATAATTTATTATTATTTATAGTTTCTCAAAGATATATAATAACAAATATGAAAAACTAAACAAGGAACTATTTGGCATCTGAGTTTAAATGCCTTGATAACTAAAGATATACGTTATTAGAGAGCAATTATTCATTAAAACGGTCTACACAAAAACAATGGAATAAATGATACCTGGTCTACCAATTTATGCCAAAATTTTTGTTGTTTTTATCGAACTAATTCAGCGTGTGTTCAATAACTAATACTCATAACACTATGACTGAAAATATTAAAAACCTTAGCAACAACTATCTCAAACAGCATAAATATTTGTGTATATAGCATAATAAGCTATAACACTCGACGGCTATAGATAATAAGTTGGTATAGTATATGATATATATTATATAGGAGTAGTATATATATAGGGGATAATAACAATATATTATTGACATCACTTACACATTAGACAGTCATTCATTGTGTTAAACGTTTTATATAAAATAGGGCCTCACTAGGTATTATTTTGATTCTGTTAGGCTCTAATAATAAAAATTTCTTACATTTGGTTAGCATTGTTACGGCATCCGATGGAGAGAGAGAGAGAGAGAGATAGAGTGAGAGAGATGTGAGATAGTAAGTAATTACGCAATATTAATAAAAGGAAAGAATGAAATATATATAGAGGCTAGATATATATTGGAATAGGATAGTAAGAGAGATAGAGAGAGTGAGATAGAGAGACCCTAGAGAGGTATAATGAAGAGAAGAAATCGAATATAGAGACGATTAGATATAATAATATATATATAGAGTATAAGAGATATAGTGAAGAGAGAGATACGTGAGTGAGATTAGATAGTAGAGAGAGTAGGAGACGAGAGGAGAGAGAGAAGAGAGAGAAAGGAAGAGAGAGAGGAGATAGAGAGAGAGAGAGAGTAATAATTTTTATCAGTGATGTAGCGTTAGAGTAAGGAAATTGTAGAAGTTTCTCGTATATGTAAACAATGCTTTGATTGCTATAGTAACCATGTTATGATCTACGAATTTCACTCCCAAAAAGTTCCATTTTATGGGTTTTAACCCCCTTGGCGTTAGGTCCCAGCTTATGATGCGGTATTTTTTACGAGTCTAATACCTTTCTAGAATACTTTGTTTTCCTTCCTTGACTACTTCTGTTAAGCTCTCTAGGCCCTTTGCTTACTGGATTTACCTTTTTTTTCTTTAAGGGCCTTTCTTGCGTAAAGCATAACTTCTTTACATATTTTCTCGAGAAAAAATTGTACTGCTAAAACAATTTTAGCCTCATTCTTGTGATTTACAAAATTTCCCTTATCGTACAGTGTTGTTACTTCATACAAAAATGTTTGTAAAATATGGCAGCAATAGTTTGCTATGGGTGCCTATAATATTGATATTTGTTTATCTATACTCCCTTTTTAAACAAAATATGTATCATAAATACATATTTGTTATAATTGATATGGTTAAAAATAGTAATGAAATCCATATAAAAGATATATATAATATAGAATACTGTCCAACTCGGTAAGCATACTACTTTACAAAAACTAAGAATGTAATGTATGCTTTCACAACAGCATGTTACAATACAAGCAATAACTTGAGAGGTTAAAATGCTATAGACCTTGTCTTCATAGAAGCCAGGCACAAATTACAACTCAAAATAACTGGGAAGAATATTTTTCTTTTGCTTTATACCTTCATTTTTTTAATGTTTCAAATTATTTTTATTTAAAATTTTTCCTTCTTTACTGATTGTTTTCTAAATTTAATAATTCTCTTTATTAAATTTAATTTTCTAATATCATCAAACAAGGTGTCCACCTTTGCTATCATTGACCTGAGTAAACATTTCTTAGTGGAAGCCCTTTTTAAATAGTTTCCTATGGAACGACATTCAAAATAATGGTAGGATCGGATTCGGAAGATTGCAATCTTGGATGAGAGATTCTTGATTAGGACACACCACGTTATACTTAATAAAATAGTCTATTATCACTTTGGATGATAATGACTTATGACTTTATATTAAAATCAACGCAGGAGTAAATATAGTGATTAAATATAGAATCTTCTTATAAATAAATTATTTTAACTTAGATATAGTCTTATACTATTGTTATAATAGCCTTAAACAAAATAATATTCAATAATCGAGTTATAAGTTTATATATTATTATCCTTTTTTTTCTTTGCTGAAGTTTTAATGATAATGGTAGAGAATCAGTTAAATAAAATGAAAATAATGGAATTCTTATAAATTATTAAAAATTAAGTTATTTCTTTTAAGATCTGAATATTAATAATCTATTAACAATAGTATTCAACATAATAATAATTAAATAATATACAGGTGAAGTCATTATAATAAATTTGAATAGTAATTAATACTAGGTGGAGTGAGAGTAATATAATAAATAGGATTTACTAGGTATATTGATGATTTACCTGGATTACAGCCTTTATATGTGAGATTACGATACCTTTTCGTAAAATGGAAATAATTATAATACAATAATTATATAAATTCTTCTTAACAACAATAAGGATCAGAGATGAGATATAATTTATCCAACTGATGTAAATATCATAATTATATCAATATATCACAATAAATGTAGACGAGTCCATTCGAGACTTTTTTAGCTAGTGAAAGAAATGTATAAGATTCAAGAGATTTCTAACATTTCGTATTATAGGAATATGAGAATAAATTAAAAATGTCATATTTATTAAAAATAAAAAATGAGTATGAAGATATAATTAATGCATATATATATATCTTTAAAGCATAAATATAATTAAATATGGTATACTGCCATAACAAGGATTAATATAAAACTACTATTACACTTGTTTCTAAATTATTGTAACACTAAAATACACTTATTGTGACTTCGGTTATAATACAATTAATCTCACTCTTCAGCTTAAGAGCCTTCACTACTAGATATAAACTACGTAACTCTCTCTTCACAACACTTCATAGATAAATGAACAGACTTACTCTCTTGATTAGCTAATTATGCGCTACTATATAAGTACTCTTATTTAACACATTCATATATACTAGCCCGCATAATTAACTAACTTTATTTATATATATATATCCTTGTACTTTATCAATTAATTAATTTATATAGAATATATAATATTAATATATTTAGTATAATTATTATTATTCTATCTGATAAAAGGATATATATATAATATATATATATATATATATTATATTAATATATATATATTAATATATATATATTATAATATATATTAATTATACTATTATATAATATATATATATATATATATATATTAATTAATATATATATTAATATATATATATTAATTTATTAATATAGAGGTCTGAGGTGAAATGAAATAAGTCCCTCCTTCGAAAATATAATATATTTACATCTGTAATAATTTCTACTTTACATTTCTGGATAACATGGATTATGATATATGTATATATATGTTTATTCAAAACAAAACCTACTTTCGTTAATTGCTAACAATCCTAAAATAAATCACTTGTATTAATACAATAATAAAAATATAAAAATAATATAACAAAATTTTTATCTAATTCTTCTCTAAGATTACTACGTCGTTTAATCTTTATACTCTAGACATATCTCATAGTTATCCATAGGTTATACTATATAATAGAATTATAAGTAAACAATCTGATATATTTTAAGATATGTGAATTAATTAACATATAAATATAATAATCTCAAAATATATATACATTTAACGATAAATCTCGCAAACATTATTATATTCTAATATTACATAAATAACAAATAATCAACATTGAGACAAATGTTAATAAGCTATGCTATAGCTTGGCAAAAGAAAACCTCGAGTAAACTATATATATTTATGAGAATATAAAGATAACTGATATTAGTAGGATGATAGTGAGAACATAAGATAAAGCTTGACTTTGATTCGTCATTATTAGTCAGATAAAATAGGTAAGTTACTTTTAGAATATAGGACGCTTTAATTATTCGAACGTATAACCAGATCGATAGACTCTTGAGGGTACGCGTCGGAGCTACCTTTGAGTGATAGTTGACTGATAATGAGTAATTACGTATATATTACTATTTCAGAATTCATTATTATCCAGAATACGTGAATAATATAGGTACTTTATTGAAACTTGAGCTATTTACACTTTCCATTATTATTATTGTGATTTCGAATAACCTAAGATATATAAATCGAAAGTATTGTGGATACCACTATCTTGAACCAAAAATGTTGCTGCGGCTCCTGCGGTAAGCTATAATGAATCAACTTATGTGAGGATTGGAAATTTAAGAGAATTGACCTTACCTAGGCTAATATACATATGAAAATAGACAAAAATTTTGAATAACTATTTAATGGAACTATCATGTCGAGTGATCATGTAATATACATTAGATACAGACTGGGACATTTTATTTTACATTCTTTGAAAATATTTATTGAGGAGCATTAATCTATTACAGTACTACATTATCTAATCATCTTATGAATATATTATATATATTATATATATTTACTATTCAGATTGATTCATTGATATATAATATTATTTATCAATATATAATTAATAATGTCTCAACCTAGTTATTCGGAATATAGTTTATACTTTTACAGTAATGATAAGGGATTTAGTGAAATTTGTGACTAAGGATTTTTAGATATTACTGAAAATCTGATAGTTATATATCGGACACGATTTTGGAAATTATCCTATGGATATATCGAGCTTGAATATTCTCAACGTAAGATGTTGGTAAGACATGTACTGGAAAT
>JABUQX010015458.1:0-31401 GCA_015478945.1 Trachelipus rathkii | reverse complement strand
CAAAAGAAAGCTCTTATTTTAAACTCTTTTTCTTATGCCCACGGGGGGTTTGGAATTATTTATATTTTGTTTTTATAATAAATTCCTAAGCAAGAGAGACAGCATATCTGGATGTAGCCTGTTGTTTAAAAACATAGACTAATATTTAGATCGATTAAAAGTGGTAAAAACAACTGCAATTCTTTTCGAAAATTATTATTTAAGCAGCAAGATTGATGCTCTTATAACTTGGTACGTACGTTGTTTTAGCAATTTAATTATTCTTTTGTGTTCTATATAAAGCAGCCACTTGTCAAGAGACCAACTATCTGGATTTAGGCCGCATCATTTTAAAACATTAACTTTAAGTTCGTTTAAGATTATTGAGGAAAAAATTTCGGAAAATATTGACATTTCTTAACAAGTATGTAACTTTTGTAACTTTGTACCTCACGGTGTTTGGTAACTTATTAGAATTTTATTTGATTCTGGACACGTCATATATAAGAGAGCCAACATATCTTGATGAAAGCTGTTTCATTTTATGCACCTTATATAGGTCGCTAAAATGTTTTAAAATAATGTAGTTTTTTTTTTTTTTTGGAAAATTTGATTAAAGAAGCTTATGTTAACTCTTTTACCCTTTGCATCCTACGGGGTTTGGATTATTATTTCTGTAATTTTATAAACATTTCCTAAGCAAGAAACAGCATATCTGTATGTGGTCCTGTTTAAAAACATAGACCAATATTAGATCTTTAAAAATAAAAAAATAAGCATTTCTTTCGGAAAATGTTTATTAAGCAGAAAAGATTGTAAGCTCTTAAATACTTGGTACGTACCTGGTCTTGGAATTTAATTTTACTTTGTTTTATAAGGCATCTCCCATGTAAGAGAGCCACATATCTGGACTGTAGGCCGGCTCATTTTAAGACAATTTAAGTCGTTTAAAATTTAAGAATTGAGAAAAAAATTCAGCAAAATTTGTAATAAAGGAACAAGATTGTAATTCTCTAACTTAATACCTACGGGGTTTAGGAATTTATGTAGAATTTTTATTTCAACAAACCAAGTCCTGAATTAAGATAGCTAACGTTATCTTATGTGGGCGTTTTTAATTTCATGGAACATTAATTACGGTTCGCGAAAATGTTTAAAAATAATTAAGTTTTTTTTTTTTTGAAAAAATGTTGACTAAAGAAGCTTTATTTTAACTCTTTTACCTTTTTACCTACCTACGGGTTTGGAAATTTATTTATATTTTGTTTTTTATAAAGTATTCCCTAAGCAAGAGAGACAGCATATCTGGACTGTGCTGTTTAAAACATTGAAAAATATTAGATTTCGTAAAAAAGTTAAAAATCAATGCAATTCTTCTTTTTTATTTAACAGCAAGCAAGATTGTAGCTTCTATATAATTTGTACGTCACGTAGTTTGGAAAATTCTTAAATTTTACTTTTGTTTCTATAAAGCATCTCCTATGTAAGAGAGCCAACATATCTGACTATAGGCCCTATTTTAAGACTTTAATTTACATAGATTGAATAAAATATGAGAAAAAACCCTTCGTGAAAATTTGAATAAAAGGAACATGATTGTAATTCTTGTAACTTGATTACCTACGGTTGTTTGGAATTATTTAAGAATTTTGACTTTTTAAGTCCCTTTTATGATTAAGAAAGCTAACATATCTTGATGTTGGCTGTTTTATTTTATGGACCATAAATAGGTCGCTAAAACTCTAAATAAGGAGATTTTTTTTTTGAAAAATTTGTTTTAAAAGAAGCTTTATTTTAACTCTTTTACCTTGGCACCAACGGTTTATATTGTATTATATATTTTGTTTTTTATCAAAGTCATTTTCCTAAGCACAGTGAGAGACAGCATATCGGGATGTGGGCCGTTTAAAAAAATAGACCAATATTTAGATCGTTAAAAAAGTTAAAAATAATTTGCAATTCTTCGAAAATTATTTTAAAGCAGCAAGATTATAGCTCTTATAACTTGGTACGGACGTGGTTTGGGAATTTAATATTTACTTTTGTTTAAAAGCATCTCCCTGTAAGAGAGCCAACCTATCTGGATGTAGGCCGGCTCCATTTTAAAGACCATATAAGTCGTTAAAAGATTAAGGAATTGAGAAATACATTTCGGAAATCTTTGACAATATAGGAACAAGATCATGCTAACTTTATGTAACTTTGTAACTAACGTGTTTGGTAACTATTAGAATTTCTATCTTCATATAACACGTCTCTAAATAAGAGAGCAACTTATCTTGATGATGAGCCGTTTCATTTTCTATGCATCCGTTAATTAGGTCGCTAAAATGTTTTAAAAAAATGTAGTTTTTTTTTTTTGGAAATTATGGATTAAAGAAGCTTTATTTTAACTCATTTTATAAAATACATCTCTTGGTAATTTGGGAATTATTTTATATTTGTATTTTATAAACATTTCTAAGCAAGAAAGACAGCATTATCTGAATGTGGGCCGTTTAAAACATAGACCAATATATATGTTGAAAAAGTTAAAAAATATAAGTTCTTTCGAAACTTTTTGATTAAAGCAGCAAGATTGTAGCTCTTATAATTTGGTACGTATATATTCCGTTTTAATTTTACTTTCTGTTTTATCAAACATCTCCAATGTAAGAGAGTCCCAACCACTATCATCGCAAGTGTAGGCCGGCTCATTTGAAAGACATAATTTAAGGTCGTTTAAAATTTAAGAATTGCAGAAAAATATCCGGAAAATTTGATATAATAGGGAACATGATTGTAAATCTTGTAACTCTATACCTAGGGGTTTGGGAATTATTTAGAATTTTTTTTATGAAAACAAGTCCTGAATAATGAGAGCCCACATATCTTGGAGTGGCCGTTATTTATATTTATGGACTAATTAGGTCGCTCCAAATGTTTTAAAATATGGAGATTTTTTTTTGAAAAATTTAATAAAAGAGCTTTATTTTACTCTTTTACCTGTTGCACCAACAGGCGGTCCATTTTATTTTATCGCCATCCTTTTTTTATAAAGCATTTCCTAAGCAGAGAGACAGCATATCTGGATGTGGGCCGTTTTAAAACATTGACCAAATCAGATCGTCCTAAAAAGTTAAAAAAATAATGCAATTCTATAAGAAAATTTTATTAAAGACAGCAAGATTTGTAGGATCTTAAACTTGTTACATTACGTGGTTTGGGATCTTATTTTACTTTGTTTATAAAGCAATCTCCCATGTAAGAGACAACATATCTGGATGTAGCCGGCTCATTTTAAAACATATTTAAGGCGTTTAAAAGTTAAGAATTTAGAAAAAATTCTGAAAATTTGAATAAAGGAACATGATTGTAATTCTTGTAACTCCTTACCTACGGGGTTTGATTCATCAATGAGAAATTTTTCTTCTGAAAACTCTTATAATAGAGAGCCAAGTATCTTGATGTGGGCCGTTTTATTTATGAACCATAATTAGTTCGCTAAAATGTTTTAAAAATAATGGAGTTTTTTTTTTTTTTTTTTTAAATTTATTAAAAAAGCTTTTTTTTTAACTTTTTTACCTTTTCACATAAGGGGGGTTTGGGAATTTTATTATATTTGTTTTTTTATACAGCATTTCCTAAGCAAGAGAGACAGCATATCTGGATGTGGTCCGTTTAAAAACATAGACCAGTATTAGATCGTTAAAAACGTTAAAAAATATTGCAATTCTTTCGAAAAGTTTATTAAAGAAGCAAGATTGTAGCTCTTATAATTTAATTTTACTTGTTTGGGAATTTAATTTTACTGTTGTTTTATAAAGAATCTCCCATGTAAGAGAGCCACATATCTGAATAAAAAACTACATTATTTTTAAAACATTTTAGCGACCTAATTAAGGAGCAAGTTAAGAATTGAGAAAAAAGTTCGGAAAATTTGAATAATAGAACAAGATTGTAACTTTTGTAACTTTGTACCTACGGTGTTTGGTAACTTATTTAGAATTTATTTCATAAACAATCTTAAATAAGAGAGCCAACATATCTGATGTAGGCCGGCTCATTTTAGAAACTTTTAATTTTATTTCGCTAAAATGTTTCTTAAAAATAATAGTAGTTTTTTTTTTTTTGGAAAATTGATTAAAGAAGCTTTATTTTAATCCTTTTACCTTTGCACTATTATTTTTTAGGAATTTATTTATATTTGTATTTTATAAAACATTTCCTAAGCAAGAAAGACAGCATATCTGGATGTGGGCCGTTTAAAAACATAGACCAATATTAGATCGTTAAAAAGTTAAAAAATAATGCATTTCTTTCGGAAAATTTTATTAAAGCAGAAAGATTGTAGCTCTTATAACTTGGTACATACGTGGTTTAAAATTTTAAAATTGATTTTGTTTTATAAAGCAGTCTCCCATGTAAGAGAGCCAATACATATCTGGATGTAGCCGGCTCATTTAAGACAATTTAAGTCGTTTTAAAGTTAAGAATTATTAAAAAAATTCCTGGAAATTTGAATAATAACACTTGTATTCTAACTTAATACCTACGGGTTTGGGATTTATTTAGAATTTTATTTTCATAAAGCAAGCCCTGAATAAGAAAGCTAACATATCTAATGTGGGCTTCTATTTTCCCCATGAACCCATAAATTAGGTCGCGAAAAATGTTTACGAATAATGGTTTTTTTTCTTTGTTGAAAAATTGATTAAAGAAGCTTTATTTTAACTCTTATTTACCTTGGCACCTACGGGTGGAATTTTTATATTTGTTTTTCTATAAAGTATTTCCTAAGCAAGAGAGAAGCATATCTGGATGTGGGCTGTTAAAAACATTGACCAATATTAGATCGTCAAAAAGTTAAAAAATGATGCATTCCTTTTCGAAATTTTTATTAAGGGCACGCTATGATCTCTTATAACTTGGGACGTACGTGGTTTGGAAATTTCATTTTACTTTTGTTTATAAACCATCTCCCATGTAAGAGAGCAACATATCTGGATGTAGGCCCGGCTCATTTAAACATAATTTAAGTCGTTAAAATTAAGGAATTGAGAAAATTCGGAAAATGTGAATAAAGGAACAAGATTGTAATTCTTGTAACTCTATACCTACGGGGTTTGGAAAATTTTTCTAGAATTTTTTTTTCTTGAAAACATATTCCAAATGATATTGTAAGCAGCACGCCGAACACATATCTTGACTGTGAGCTCGTTTTTATTTTATGGAGACCCATAATTAGCGTCGCTTAAAAATGTTTTAAAATAATGGAGATTTTTTTTTTGAAAAAATTTAATTCAAAGTTTAAAGAATGCATATTTGCCTTTTACCTTTTCACCAACGGGGTTTAGGAATTTATTTATATTTGTTTTTCTATTATATTATTTCCTAAGCAGAGAGACAGCATATCTGGATGTAGGCCGTGGTCAATTATATATTAGATCGTTAAAAAAATGAAGGATTTAATTTCTCTCCATATCGATCTATGTGAAAGGAGCCCAGCATTGTGTGTACGCTCTTACTAACTTGGTACGTACGGGTTTGGGAATTTATTTACTTTTGTTTTTTAAAGCATCTCACTTGTAAGAGAGCCACCATATCTGAATGTAGGCCGGCTCATTTAAAGACATAAATTTAAGTCGCTTTAAGAAGTAAGAATTGAGGAAAAAATTTCGGAAATTTGAATAAAAGAAAAGATTGTAACTTTTGTAACTTCGTACTCTGTGTTTTGTAACATTTAGAATTTTATTTCATATAAAACGTCCTATGTAAGAGAACCAACATATCTTGATGTGAGCCGTCTTATTTATGCACCCTAATTAGGTCGCTAAAAATGTTTAAAAAAGATAATTTTTTTTTCTTCTTTGGAAAATTTGATTAAAGAGGCTTTATTTTAACTCTTTTATATTGCACCTACGGGTTGGAATTATTTTCATTTATTTTCCCTTTCTATTCTATTATTCTTATTTCTAGTAAAACACTTTCCTAAGCAAGAAAGACATCATATCTGGATGTGGTCCGTTAAAAAATATTGAAGTTAGACATATTGAGATCGTTAGAAAAACGTTAAAAAATAATGCATTTCTTTTCGTAAAATTTTATTAAAGCAGCAGAATTGTAGCTCTTATAACTTTGTACGTACTGAATTTGTAATTTAAATTTCTACTTTTGTTTATATCTCCCATGTAAGAGAGCCACATATCTGGATGTAGGCCGGCAATTTGCATAATTAAAAGCGTTTAAAAGTTAAGAATGAGAAAAAATTCGAACAATGTTGAATAAAGAACAAGATTGTAATTCTTTTACTTAATACCTACGGGTTTAGGAATTTATTTAGAAATTTTCATCTTCCACAAAGCAGTCCTCTATAAGAAGCTCAACGTATCTATGTGGGCACGTTATATTTATGAACCATAATTAAGTCGCGAAAATGTTTAAAAATTAATTTAGTTTTTTTTTTTTTTTGAAATTTGACTAAAGAAGCTTTATTTTAACTCTTTACTTTGCACCTAAAAGATGTTTGGAATTATTATATTATGTTTTTTATAAAAGATTTCCTAAGCAAGAGAGACAGCATATCTTGATGTGGTATTTAAAAACATGAAAATATTAGATCGTTTAAAAGTTAAAAATAATGCAATTCTTCGAAAAATTTTTTTTAAGCCAACTACATTTTTCCTCTTATATGGTGCGTACGTATTATACCAATTTAATCTTTTTCTTTTGTTTTAAAAGCATCTCCCATGTAGAGCCAAACAATATCTGAATTGTAGCGGCTCATTTTAAGACAATAATTTAAGTCGTTTAAAAGTTAAGAATCGAGAAAAAAAATTCGGGAAAATTGAATAAAGGACATGATGGTAAATACTTGTATCCTTGATACCTACGTTGCATCCAAATTTCCATCTTTTTCTCTTTTTTTTCTGAAAAACAAGTTTTTCTTTTTCCTTCCATGGCTTAAAACTTAATGCCAAACAGTTAGTATGAACTATAAACATGTCGCTAAAATGTTTTTAAATATAATGGAGATTTTTTTTTTAAAAATTCAATTAAGGAAGCTTTATTTTAACTCTTTACCTTTGCACCAACGGTTTTGGGAATTTATTTTATCATTTGTTTTTTTATTAAGCATTTCCTAAGGCAAAGGAGACAGCATATCTGGATGTTGGCCGTTTAAAAACATAGACCAAATTAGATCGTTAAAAAGTTAAAAATCAATTGCAATTTCCTTTACGAAAAAAAATTTTATTCTACTTAAGAAGCAAATTGTAGCTCTTATTAACTTGTTACGTACGTTAGTTGGGAATTTAATTTACTTTTGTTTTTATAAGATCCTCCCAGTGTAAGAGAGCCAACCTATCGGATCGTAGGCCGGTCATTTTAAAGGACATAATTTAAGTCGTTAAAAGTTAAGAATTGAGAAAAACATTCGGAAAATTTGAATAATTAGAACAAGATTGTAACTTTTGTAACTTTGTACTAACGGTTTGGTAACTTATTTAAATTTTATTTCATATAACACGTCCTAATAAAGAGAGCCAATATCTTGATGTTAGCCGTTTCATTTTATGCACCTTTATTAGGTCGCTAAAAATGTTTAAAAAATAATGCAGTTTTTTTTCCTTGGAAATGAAATTCAAGAAGCTCTTTATTTCCTACTCTTTTACCTTTGCAACTACGGGGTTTGTAAATTTATTATATTTGTATTTTATTAAAACGGGACCAAGGCAAGAAAGACAGCATATCTGAATGTGGGCCGTTTAAAAATATAGGACCGAATAGTTTAGATCGTTAAAAAAGTTAAAACAATAATTGCAATTCTTTCAAGAAAATTTTTATTAAAGCAGCAGAATTGTAGCTCTTATAACTTGCGCATATGTTTGTATTACAGAATCTTAATTTTACTTTTGTTTTATTAAAGCATTATTTTTAGAGCCAACATATCTGGATGTAGCCGGCTCATTTTAAAGACACATATTTTAAGTCGTTTAAAAGTTAAAAAATTGAGAAAAAAATTCGGAAAATTTGGAAAAAGGAACATGATTGTTAATGTCTTGTAACTCCTATACCTATGGGCGTTTGGAAATTATTTAGATTTTTTTCTGAAAACAATACTGAATAAGAGAGCCAACATATCGTATGATGTGGGCCGTTTTATTTTTTGGACCATAATAGGGTCGCTAAAATGTTTAAATTAATATGAGAGATTTTTTTTTTGAAAAATTTAATTAAAAGAAGCTTTTATTTCAACTCTTTTACCTTTGCACCAAAGGGGTTTTTTAATTTATTCTTATTTAGTTTTTATAAGCATTTCCTAACAAGAGAGACAAGCATTACTCTGGAATGTGGGTCCGTTTAAAAACCATTGACATAATATAGATCGTTAAAAAGTTTTAAAAAATAATGAAAATTCTTTAGAAAATTTTTATTAAAGCAGCAAGATGTTAGGTCTTATACTAGGTCGTACGTGTTTGGGAATTTACTTTTTCTTTATGTTTTATGCTACTTATTCAATCTTACATAACAGATAATACGATAATACTTCTCATTTAAAGACATAATTTTAAATGTTAAGAATTCATTCTAAAATGCAGTCTAAAAATTTGAATAAAGGAAATGATTCGTAATTCTTGAAAACAGCATAGAGTACAGGTTTTGGAATTTATTAGAAATTTTTTTTCTGAAACATGTCCTGAATAAGAGAGCCAACATATCTTGATGTGGCCGTTTTATTTTGGACCATAATTAGGTCGCTAAAAATGTTTTAAAATAATGGAGATTTTTTTTTTGGACAAATTTAATAAAGAAGCTTTATTTAACTCTTTTACCTTTGCACCAACGGGTTTAGGGAATTATTTTATATTTGTTTTTACTAAAGCATCCTAAGAAGAGAGACAGCATATCTGGATGTGGGCGTTTAAATCGTAGTCCATTATTAGGTCATTAAAAGTAAAAAATAATGCAATTCTTCGAAATTTTTATAGCAGCAGATGTAGCTCTATAACTTGGTACGTACGTGGTTGGGAAATTTAATTTTACTTTTGTTTTATAAATATTTCATTGTAAGAGAGCCAACATATCTGATGTAGGTAGGCCGGCTCATTTTAAGACATATTAAGTCGTTAAAAGATATGAGTTGCTGTAAACAATTCAGGAAAATTTGAATAATAGAACAAGATTGCTAACTTTCGTTAACTTATTTCCGAAGGGTGTTTGGTAACCTTATTTAGAATTTATTTCGTATAACACGTACCTAAATAAGAGACCAACATATCTGAATGTGAGCCGTTATTTATGCAACCTTAATTAGGTCGCTACAAATGTATTTAAAAATAATAAGTTTTTGTTTTTTGGAAAATTTGATTAAAAGCTTTATTTTAACTCTTTACCTTTGCACCTACGGATATTTATTATTACATTTTTATTTCGTATTTTATAAAACAATTCCTAAGCAAGGAAAGACAGCATATCTGGAATGGGGCGTTTAAAACATCGTGAGTTGAACAAAACAATATAAATAGATCGTTCATATACGAGTGTTAGAAGTAAAACCTTGCATTTCTGTTCGAGGAATGATCTCTAATAAAAAGCAGAAAAATAGCTTGTCGTGCTACATTACACTTAAAATCTTATAACTGCTCGAACTTTAGCGTTATACCGCTCCCGTGGAGTAAGACTCCAACTCATATTCTTGACGTGTATCTCGTGTTTTCTATATACGCGTCTCCTGTACATCCTTGGGCAATCCTGTAGGAGCCAAGGTACTTATCCTCGGATGATATGCCTGAGGTATCATATTTTAATATTAGACATTAATTTACTAACTCTCGTTCTTACAAGTTCAATACTCTTCTCTACATCATACTACTTTCTCTCGTCTAATCTCTATTAGAATATATTATTAAGAACATGATTAGTAACTTTATGTAACTTATTATGTACCTACTAGTTAGATCTTAGTAACTTTTTAGAATTTTTATTTATATATAACTCAATTCTATAATGAAGGTGATAGTCTGACTAAATATATATTATATCTATAGTGAGCTCGTTTCATTTTATGCCTAACTATATTTTAATCTATGGTATAGTTCTAAATAATCGTTATAAAAAAATAATTGAGTAGTTTATTTATTATATAATTGTTTGAGATAAAATATTTGCTATAAAAAAGTACTTTATTATAATCTCTTTTATACTCTATATGCTGACATATAAGAGTTTAGGAATAATTATATTTTAATTTGCTAAATTTCTTATTTATAGTTCTAAATTTTTATTTGATTTTAATAAAGTTATATTTTTGTTATTTATACGTTTTTTATTTTGTTTTTAGTTTCTTTGTTTATACCTTGATTTTAAAGCTCGTTATAAATGTGAGTTCAAAATAAGTGTGCACTCTACTTATTTGTTTTACGGGTAGTATTTACTCCCTAAAGTCATGGGAAAAGATTGATGTTAGTTCATCAACGGGTCTCTAACTTAGGTAGATGATCGTGTGTGAGAATATATTATATATTTAAACTTTATGTCAATTAATAATTTATAGATACAAGGTTCTTTCTCTTTACTGTGTTATCAATGACACATAACTCTAGTGATTTTGATATAGAGCTTGAGATATCTTATGCTCATATATGTTCGCGATGCTACTCAATCGGTGTGATTCATACGCTATAGCTTTGATAGATACTAATATCAAAGGAATAATTTGGATTACCGCAGAATTACAAAGTAATAGTATTCCTTTTCTAAATGTAAAATTAGTGAAAAAAAAAAAATACACATGTAAGCGAGTTTATTTATGAAATTTTTTATTAGAATAAATAGTTTATATAATTGAATATTATACGCCCATCCTTTACCTTTACCAATATACTATGCTATATTATTCTTTTATAGTGAGGCGTGTGTTCCTTCCTGTTTTTCGCGCGCCGTGTAAATATACCGTCCCTCTCAGTAAAATGTTCTTAAATAAATTAAATGGGAGTTTTTTTGGTTTTTTTTTTTTTTGATATAATTATTGATATTAAAAAGTGACTTATAATTTATAAATCTCTTAGCATGCACCAACCGGGTTTGGAATTTATTTAATATATTAGTTTTTATAAAGGTGTCCTAAGCAAGATAGATCATAGCAATCTTATGGTATGGTAGGGCCGAGTTTAAAAACATATTAATATATACTCAAAGGTAATTTCAGGAGTCTCGTTAAAAGTTAAAACATTATTTTATAATTTTCTTTCAAATTATTTATTATATAGCAGCAAGATAATTGATTATAGCTCTTATACATAGGTACGTACGTGGTTTGGGTAAATGTTAATTTTATATTTTGTTTATAAAGCATTACTCACTTGTAAGAGAGCTATAACTATATCTTAGATGTAAGGTCCTCTGGAGTATCATTTAAATGACATATTTAAGTTCTATATTTAAATATAGTAATGAAATATGAGATATAAAATACGGTAAATAATTAATAATTATAGAACAAGATTTGATAACTTTTGATAACTTTTGATATATAGTGTACCTAACGTAGTGTTTGGTTGAGAATTCTTATATTCTCTTAAAGTACTATTATAATACTATATAAACACTGTTACCTAAATAAGAGAGCCAAAATAATCTTCATGTGAGCCGTTTCATTTTATGCCACTCATTAATTAGGTCGCTTAAAATTTTTTAATATAATGTAAGTTTTTTTTTTATTTAGATAGAAAATAATTTTAAGAAGCTTATTTATTTTTAACTCTTTACCTATTTACACCTACGGTTTGGAATTATTATTATATTAATATTATGTGTATATTATAAAATACATTTTCTTATATAGTCTCAATAGTAAGATAGATAGCTATATCTGTGATGAAGTGGCCAACAGTTCTCTCTCTCAGACCAATATTAAGTATATGCATAATTATAATAAAGTTATAATAATAATAATAGGATTTCTTTAGAACAAACATGAGTTAAAGCAGTAAATATATGTTAGTACTTGCATAAATACTTGTGATTACAGTACGTGGTTTTGGAAAATTTATTTTTAACTATTATTGTTTTAATAATAAGTAATTTCTCCCAAGTCCCCATCATTTTCATACATAATTATATTGTAATCACATAAATGACGGCTCATATTAAAGACATAATTTAAGGCTTTTGTTTAAAAGTTGAGAATTGAGAAAAAAATTCGGAATAATTTGAATTAAAGGAAGAGACCCTAAGATATTAAGTCTTAAACTTGTTACAACTTGTCCTTTGCAACTAAATATTTGTGCTCGTTTCAAAGTATGAGATTTACTTTTGATTAATTAACATCTAAATAATCAAAATAAAACCGATATTCGTGTTTTCTTCGTAGATTTTAAACTAAGAAGTTTATATATTATAGTGGGGGGAAAAATATAGTATTTCTTGAGAAACTATTCGGCAACCAGCATCTCGGATGACCTGGGTGACCATAATTAAAAGACCTGCCTTAGAGCCTTCTAAACTAATTAAAAATTTTATAATAGGGCTAGGATTATTAAATGCATTGAAAAAGTATCATTGAGGTATCTAACAATGATTTGAAGGGCTGTTTTCAATAATATTTTTTCTTTTCTCTTCTATTATTATTATTATTATTATTATTATTATTATTATTATTATTATTATTATTATTATTATTATTATTATTATTATTATTATTATTATTATTATTATTATTATTTTTATTATTATTATTATTATTATTATTATTATTATTCATTATTATGGAATTATTATTATTTATGATTATTATTTATATTAGTATTTATTATATTATTATATTATTTATTATTATATATTATGTTAAGCAAATAATTCATAGAATGTAGTCATAGATTATAAAAGTTTAATAATATGTTCAAATATTGAACAAATTAATTAAAAAATAATATTACTAAATCCATAGTTGCGGTGTTTTTCTGTTTTATCAACAATCTTCCAGTTTGGAGCAAACTCTATTGGGGACATTGGCTTGTGAGTATTCATCTTTCATTATATTTTGTACATACGTTCTTCACACCTATTGATATCCTCTGTCCAGAAACTTCAAACATCGCTGTGTTATTTCTATGAAAATATAACATTTCCGTCAAACTTCTAAAGTTGAAAAGGACGATTCTATATAAGATTTTTAGGTTCTGACTCTAATACAATTTGTTTTCAACCTTAAGAGGTCTAAAGATGCATAAAGATCATGATACTCTCCCTATAAAATAAAAGTTTTTCCACAGAACTTTCAATAAAACTAAATACGTTACCTTCATTCCTATTAAAGCCAATAATTTTTCACTTTTCTTTTACCTATTTTCATCTTGTTATGCCTTCCGTCTTTATCCTATTTCATAATTTTACATTAGTCTTTCCTTTACGACAATCGTATTTTAAAATCCTTTAGTATGTATGTATCTCACCTTTTTTGTTATATTCTTAAGGATATTTTTTTCCATCTAATTCATTCTTAACTATTACATTCAGGCTTCCATTGTTAATTCGTTTTCCTCGCAATTACTTTAATTCTTAACCTTCATTCCAACTTTATATCCCCAACCTTACTCGAGTTTCGCAAATTTCAACAAAGAACGAAATTTATCAAATTGCTAAACCAATACAAAAGAATTCTTTGAAGATAATATACTTAAAACTAATAATTAAATAAATATAATAAAGGAAACCTACCTTGACATAAGTGCCTGGCACAGTGTGCTTCGTCGTAACCTCCAGGGCAATCGATTATACCATCGCATATTTGATTTGTCTTAATACAAGAGCAGTCCACCAAGCAAGAAACTTCTCCAGAGAGGCACGAGCAATCTGAAAATTATTATTATTATTATTATTATTATTATTATTATTATTATTATTATTATTATTATTATTATTATTTATATTAGAACCAATAGCAATTATAATATATAATATATATATTATATATATTATATATATATATTAATATATAATAATATATATATAATAATATTATATTATATATATAATATATAATTATATAAATATAAATGATTATTAGTATATAATTATATATATATATATATATATATATATATATATATAATATATATATATAAAGTCATAATATATACATATATATAATAATAGGCCTATATACAGGGAAAGGCTTAAAAAAATTCTCATTACAAAGACAATAAGCATTTTGAACTTTACAACACTGATGGAAAGCCTATAATAACTAACTCAAACTCGGGCGAAAGAATAAGTTAGCTGCCAACCTTGTTCAAGGCACTGAACTAACTTTTGTAATTTATTGAACTAAAGTTTATACCCAAATTTTAAAAGTTGTGTAATTACCAATTGTCTTAACAATGTGACATTCGTTTTGGTAGATATAGTCTACAATTAATGTTTTATGGTAATGGAATAACAAATATATGTTAATGTCATTAGTGCATTATAATATCAAGAAAAATGTATAAATAGATGCTTGTTCCGAGTAGCTTCTATGCAATGTACTATTGTTTTTAACATAACCCTCCTAAAAAAGTATTAAAATTATATAGGTAAGTATTTCATACCTGCGCAACTAAATAATAATTAATAAGCTAAAATAGTATATATCTATATATATACCTATATATAATAATAATAATATATTATTTTAAATATATATATATATATATTAATTAATATCAATCATATATATACTATATATAATATTAAATATACTTATATATAATAATATATATATATTAATATAATATATACTTATATATATATATAAAAATTTATCATATATATTATATAATTATATATAATATAATTATATATATATTAATACTAGATATATATACTTATTATATATAATATAGGAATATTTAATATATTAATATGATATATATATATATATACTATTATTATTAAGTAACTATTAAGTATATATATAGATATATATATAATATATGTATTACTTATATTATATATTATATATATATTAATATTAAAGAGTAATCTATCTAATTATATATATTATATTATTAAATTAATTACATATATAATAATTATAATATTTATAATTATATATTATATTATATATATATTTTTAAAATTATTGGATAGAAGGCAGAGATAACAGTATTTTAAGATGATTCTAAGGTGTTCTGAATTAGCAGCGTTAGCCTGCTAGGCTCAGTAATAATAGCAGGACGGATTACTTCATTTATAGAACTAATGATTGTCTGACCTATTGCAACTGATAACCTCTATGACGTACTGTTTCTTAGTTGGATTTGCACTTGTTTTTAAACTAAGCTATATTATATACTTCATTTTTGATACTATTAGCATAAATAATACAAATAAAAGCCAGCACGACATTTAAGCCCGTAATTATGTTAGGGAAGGTGAAAGTGGGGGTCAATACACCCTTCCCAATTAAGTCCCAGTAGTCCATCCTATAATCACCATCCCTTTTTTGTAGATGGTACATAAAATTAATTTAGCAAGCCTTTCCTATCAGATATATATTTTTTAAATAAGTCTACTAATTAAACCTTCGAAAATAATATATAATAACAATGTATTTATTCTTGAAATTTTTTATCACATTAATCAAGAACTAGTAGAAAAAAATGATATTATTACAATTTTTTTTTACGTGTGTCAAAGCTAAAACTTTAAGTTTTAGTGAATTGATTTATATTCTTTGATTTTAAATTGTTTATTTATTACTACTAATATATTACATAATATAAAACATATTACAAAAATATTATTATTCATTATGTTTTGTAAGTGTATTATATTTTTATTTGAATAGTATATGTGATAGAAAGATTTTCTCTCTATCTTATTCATATCTATACTTATATACGCTCTTATACTATTATCCTCTACCTCTCTATATATATATATGACCTTACATTCATATATAATATATATATATATATTTATATATTATATATAATATATATTAATATATTATATTATATATAATATTATATATCAGTATATATATAATATAATACGAATTATATATATATATATTTAAGATATAATAATAACTATATAATATATTAATATGATAAATAAGTATATGTTGGCTGTGTGTTTGCATACGAGGGTTGATAACTTAGGTAAATAGTCTTGAGCTACAAAGGTTCTGTAGTGATTTTAATAACCGTCCCTTATGTTACTCACAGTTGACACTAGACGTTTGTATTGAGTAGTAACATCTATTCACTAGAATTCTTATTTTCCTCTTCAAAGGTATCATAATAAAACTTATAGCATAGATAATAATTAAAAGTATTATATTCTAGATTATTAAATAAAATATAATAAACAATTATAAATAATTAGTAGTCTTACACGCCAGGGCGATCCATATAAATTATTATTTTTATTGTAGTAATTATGGTAGTAAGTAACCATAATAAAGAAAATAAATAACTTTTATTATTGAGAAACGTATAAATTAAATATTAAATGAAAGTTTAGGATTCTAGGAAAACACAGGTAAAACTAATATTAAAATTCTAAAACTAGCATTTTATTAAGTACCCGGTCCTCATCAGATTTCGGATTTCTATGCAGATAATTTCGGTCCGCAGTTAAATTTCTCAACAATTTACTCAGGGTGCGTATAACTCCGCACAAATTCGAGAGCGTCATTATAGTTTGGAACCTGAAAACTCTCAGTCCTACAAGACGCATATATTTCTTGCACATTGAGTTTTATCAGTTATAAGTTAATTCCCAGCGCCAAGCACATGTCGTGCAAATCAAATTATTTATGTGCAAATATAAACCAGCATTACAGAAAAGTTAAAAAAAGTAACTGCCATCCTTCAATTTGTTCTCTGCTCTTTTCTTAACGCAGCTTACTATTTGTAGAAGCTAGCCAGCGCTCTCTGATTTAGTCGAACAACAAACACTTAATCAATACATAAGTTAAATAACATGCTATCAAGTGTACGTGTAAACGGACAAATTGATGTTATATCGAGTTGTCATGTTTTAAAATTGATGGTTAAATTTCTCAGAGTGTTTTTACGTATGCGTACCATATATTCCCTAAATTTGATACTAATATCAATTTAATAGTACCTAATATATACAAATGAACTCTAAAGAAAATACTCGCAGTCGTAGTGTTGAGCATTTTGCTTAAATTATGATAATACGATTGTGTCCTCATCATTACCAAGTATCACACCTCATCATTTTTCTGTGATCTCATTCCATTCTTGTCTCTTCCTTCTTGACGATGTGTATATTCTCTGTGAGCGAGTGGATCATAAGGAATATTATTATTCGATAGCTGTCGCAAGTGGGTAAAACTTAATCTAGATCATAAGAATGTTTGGTCAGAGTTGTTTTGATATCTGTTGTCATTATTGTCCAATTCGTGTGACAGCTTCTCTCTCTGTATAGTATATGGAGTGCTTATCTCTATCCGTAGTAAAGGCTGTAGCGTGATTCAGAGAAATTAGTACTAACTGTACTAGCGCTCGCTTTGATCTCATAAATACTCTCTAACCACATATCCGTCTTAAGAGTACATATGCACCGTAAGCGCTGCAACATACTGAAGGAGAATTGGGTATTGCATGTCTCTTATTAAGAAATAAAACACCTGCTGTTCAGTGAGAGTGACCGATGTCCAGTGATATCATGTAAGTAGTAGTGGATAACTTAAGTTAATCATATTATAGATGTTGTTCAACGACCTCAACGCTCATAATAAGAGCGCGTATTCCCAATGGGAATACAGGAAAATTAAGATTAACACAATTTAAGATAATGTACGTGAGTGAGCAGCATTTGGATAAATTTCCTCTCTAACTTTTCTTTCTTTGGTGAAGCAAAATGATCATTTATAGAAATGTGTGTATATGATAACTGATGACTATAATATACAGCTCAGACATTTATTCTCACCGCATATCTATCAACCGTAGCATTATTATGATCTTTGTCGCGAAGCGTGTCTCCTATACCACGATAACTTATGTCGTGTAGAGAGAGCTCTGATGCATTCGATCTGCTACACTGTGCTACTAACAATGGTAGAGAAGATTTATCACTCTAGAGTAGAATTTTAGTACTATGTGAACGTTAAAAAAAAGTGAAAGTTAGTTTCAATGTAGAGATCTCGAATATACTCAGCTGGTATATAGTCACCTCATCTTTGTAAATTATTCGCTAAAGATAATTATACATAATTTTATTTATGTAAACTTAAAATGCATCTTTTTTTGATTTTATTGTTTTGTTTATTTTTGTAATTTTATAGGTTATAAGCAGATATAGTATAACTATTTTAGTATTAGAAGATAGGAGTGTTCTTTATCTATAAAATTGATCTTTTGATATAAGTGGTACCATTTATTTAGAACGAAACTAGAATTGCTGTTGGGCGATAATTAACTCATTGCCAAATATACTCTTGTCTTATATCTTTTTGCGAAGTAATATACTGATCTCTAGACCGGAGTGAGATAAAAACTGTGCAAATTTAATATTATCAGACAAATACTAAGTAATACGACAGGAGTTACTTGTCTACTTATTACATTATAGAAGCAATCATACTAAATAATCTGAATTTTTGTATCAATTTGCTAGATTTTCGTAACTTATTGAATAATTTTAAGCGCTTTATCTCTACAATTTCATCCGAAAGTGTGCTTGAGCGAAGTAGACTTTATACTATAATAATCGTATAATCTGCAAAATAAATCTCCATAGATACTTAATCAGGAAACTGATCTATACTTCCCACTCAGATTGTAGAACTATTTTCCGCTCAAAATAACTGAGACTTACTGTGATAATTATCAATACATAACACGTTTACACGAGATATTCTCGCTAGCAGGCATTTGTAGTGTGGTAGAAAATCTTTAGAACGAGTATAGAATCTCGCATTTATAGTGGGTGCTTAAAATCTGGGTATAGCACGTCTGTAGTGACTGTGTAATAACAGTCAGTTATGTCTCTCCGCTCGGCGGCTAGTGCAGAAAGAACTCTCTCCCGCATAATATATTATTCTCACAGGTTCTCGTCTTTGAGCAATACCAGTTGTTAATGAATCGGAGGAGTTGCTTAGTTTATTCTTGATGGATTATTTTAAAGAATGCTGTGTGTAAGTCAAATATTATCTTTTATTATCGTGCTCTCGACTAGTACTATATGAAAAAGAAAAATCTGACTGTACTGCTACTTTAGAATAGATCTCGTAAAAAATTAAATTCTCTGACTATTCATCTAGTAAATCACCTCCTCAGACATTTCTGAAAAGAAAGAATATTAAAGCAGGAGAATAAATCATAAATAAGGTAGGAACTGTTCAAACTTTCATTTAAGGATGGAATATATTAGTGTGGATGGGAAATATAGTAATAAGAAGTGAAAGAGGGAGTATATTTTTGTATTTTAAAGTAAAAAGGAACATAATTAGATATAATACGATCTAATATAAGTGATATATACTTTCAGCCAGAGCCCATGAAATGCTTGAATAAATGTCGTGCATTAGAATGTCATCTTCTCTCCTTAGGTTTCTTTCCTCAGATTTTTGTATTCTTTTTTGAGTTATTGGGAAGTGTCCCTCACCCTGTTTTGGACGGTATTTTTCTAAGCAGCAGGCGCGCTTCAGGTACATAAATATAATACTGTATCATATTTGTAGTAAGGAGCAAGCATCTTCATTTAGCACATCTCATACTGGAAAGTGTATTTGTATAATGATATAGAGAAAGTCATATAGCTGGGTTTGGAGTCAATATTTTGGCGATTCTCAAAAAAGAATCTTTTATAGAGCTATCTTAAAACGCATTGAAAGACATATCGGAATTCCTCGAAACTAAGCTATAAAGTCTAATAACACTTGCCTCTTAAATAGAGCGTTGGCTTGCAATTATTTACTCGATTACAAAATATATCAAGATCTAACTTCTTTTTATTGTAGTGAACTACTAATAGTAACTTCTGTACTGATTTTCTCACCTGTTCTATTTATTAATAAGAAGTCAAATTTCTTACTCTTTATATCCACAAATTATTCGCTCCTTTATAACTGTAGAATAGCTCAATAATTGTGCTATTCGAATGTGTGTGTTCGAATTTTTGTGCAATGCCATCCGGAAACGGTTGATACAAACAATCCACAGTAAGAAGAAAGTCAATAACTAGATATTATAATCATTCTCATGTTATTACTATATACGAAGGCCCACCAAATATACATCCACAATCCAGCCTTTATGAATATCTGAAAATAATTAGAAATGTTGTGTTGATTAAAGATTCCAACTACAAACCCTCCACCTACAAATAAGAAGAAAATAGGTGGAGATCATGCTATAATTCCTACCTAAGAGAACCTCGCGAGTGAAGTTGACCACTGCAAAGGCAGGGACTTACAACCCAAATCTTCCTAAAATTATGACCAAAACGACTATGAACCATTCTTCTGTCATAAGTTAATAGTTGTGAGAATTGAAAAGATTTCTTTGGCAGTATTACAATGAACAATATATTTGTAAATTTCATAAACTATATAATATAATAAAATAAATGGTGTCGAGGAAATGAAACCTATTCAAATTTTCTCAATTAATATAGTGATAAATGTGTCATTGTGTCTATTGTCTAATGAATGATTATCAGTGATACTTTGAAATACAGCACATGTTTTGGGGAACTTAAGAATCTTTGCCCGTAGGTTCCCTTTAGCAATAGCTGAAGGAATAGTGGAGAACTACTGTATTTATACATAAATACGTTTCTACTTCTGCTTTAAAATATAATTATTATATAAAAAACATACTATGGTAACTAAGTATAACCTCGCTAATACCGTATAATTTATATGTGAAAACCACTAATCTAATAGTATATCTACCAGGACCACCATTTCACCTATATAATAGTTATTATAATAATATATAAATATATAATATATATATTATATATATATATATATATATTTACTATATATATATATAGAATTATATATATAATATATTATATATATATATATATATATACAATATACTATATATAATAGATGTATATATATACATAATATAATAATTTATATATATATAATATTTATATATATATATAAATATATATTATATTATATACTATATATATATCAGTGGGAGGGCCTTATTGATAAGATAAAATATATCAAGTCTTACAGTAAATTTTTCACATAATAAAATGGTCTTCTGGATGTTTAGAGCGTTAGCTTTCGATCCTTGCTTGAATTTACTGGCATCCTCTTTCAGAGCGCTGTGAATTGAAGGGAACTAAATGAAATTATTTTTAAATAAAGGAATGTTTAATGTTAAAAAAGTTAAAATTAATTAAAATTCAGATTTATTAAACCTTAGTTTGAGTTTATCCTAGGAACATTTTTTTTAGTTTTTTGATTTATGGAACTGAGTAGAAGCATTTTATACTCAATTCACCCTCTTATCTCTTAACACAACATGGGCTTTGTTGATGATATTTCGTACTCCACACGCTTTAACAATAACCCACTCTCATCACATTATTTTCATCAACTCAATCCATGCCTAAGCATTAAATTACAATGCGAACCTCCAACAGACGAAAACCTTACTTCCTTGACCACCCTCTTACCTGGGGATAACAGTCCCATGGCTTTTACAGTGGGTTTATTTCGGCAAACCAACTTTTACCTTCAGTTACATTCATAGTGGTTTTCTCCCACTTCCACCAACACAAAATCAGTAACTTCCCTTTTCTTTAGCAGGCCCTACGAATTTGCTCTCTTCCTTGTGTCCTTTACAAAGAATCAAACCCTATTATTTCAAACCACTCCACCCAATGTTGCCCTACGCTTTTCTTTCTTCTCCGCTTAGAAATATTAAAAAATGGTCAATTCATTCTTCCCAACAGTTTACAAATATTCAATGTTACATCTTTTGTCCAACATATCCTTTGATTCAACAGTTTTACGCTGTCTTTCTATTCTTCTGATGACAATTCCAATCAAAAATATATATGAAAAAGGTTCTCAGAACAACTTTTCATACTTACTGTAGCTCTTTGCCATGGTACTTGTGCACCTTAGTGTTTCATACACCATCATATGATATAGAAAATAAATTCTTTACCAAATCTACCTCTAATCTGTTGAATTCATGTCCGACTTCGGTTTGTTCCCTTCATAAAAAAACCACATTTCTCATTACGTCGTCTGCGAATTATTATTCATCTTCCACGACTAATGATAGCCCTGATAAATCAGTATGCCTCTTTTTTCAAACTTTTCATATTTCTTTCTCGAAATTAGTTTGAAATAAAAAATTTTCTCATTGATTTCTAAGTTTAGAATAGATCCTGTCAATAGTCGCACTCTACTGATTATGTAGTGCATTTACTAGTAGCCACTTTATTCTTTGCAAATCACGTTACTACATTCTAATTCACAGTCCATACTAGCGACGGCTCTCCCACGATCTTATCAATACCATTTTTTTCATACGACAGAAGTGAAACGTCTGAGGTCGTTGATCCCTTTTATCGTATCTTGTTTTTCTATCCTTCTGCCCACCTATTTTGCCCAACATTTTGCTAATACTCCTCACCAACGTCTCATTCTTTATATATGGGCAAATCCAAGTTCTATATAACTAGTCAAGCGTCTGCTCCTGGCTGACCATCAATGCTTATATCATATTAATTCATTATTCATGGGACATTTGGAAATTGCTCTTCATTTTACACATTTCTAATATATATACAGATATATATATTTTCCCCTCTCTGGTCGCATGTAGTTAGACGTCAAGAGAAAACTAATGCTGCAATAACACTTCTTTGCACATTATAACAATAGCTTCTCTACGGAACTATTTATGGCATGTGTGCCTCTAACATCACACCTTATGTTTATACAATCAGTTTTCTTTTTCTCTCTCTTCTACTTCAAATAAAATTGATAATAGTTCATAAAACTTTATACCGCATTTTAATTTGTTTTCTGTCTCAAAAAGACCAAAAATATTTGGATCTGAACTCTCCAATCACTACCTTCCAATAGCTGCCGTGTAAATTTAAATATTGAAACCTTGAAGCGTATAATTAACCTCTTCCTTCAGTGATAATTTCCAGATTATAATTTTTAAATTTAGAGTAGGTATAGCAAGGGAAATCTAGCATAAAAACGCCCCACCTTGATCCTAAATGTTCTTTTCAGGAGTGCGGTCGAATATCTTTTTGCAAAACAGTGATTAGTACTTTCCTGGAACTTATGGTCTTACGAAGAAGCGGATCTCAGCTAACAACACAATACCAGAAAGCGATGACAACAATAAACTTTATCGCCAAAGACCAGTAACGTATGTTCGTTAAACTAATTGATGAGTATTCTGGAGCTGGAGTACACATTCAACTCCCGGTCATACATATACATCAAGTCCGCAGATTTAGCATATTTCTCTCAAGTTGATTTCGACCGCACTTCATTACTTGATTGCCAATTACATTTGCGACACACTTTCCAAATTCGTCACAATAAACTCATTGTTGTTCGATAAAAATGGCTTACTCACGATATTCACCTCGTTCTATGATTGCATATTTTTTGTGTAGATGTAAATTCTCAAAGACCTGCGTCGTAATTTCGCTTAGGATATCTCTTTCCAAAGCAGACTTAAATAACTCTCTTCCTTTCTCTGATTGAGAACGCTTTAGCCCTTACTATCAGTAGACCACATACTTAATACTACTATCTCCTAATTTACGTACATTACTTCAACCCATCAGGTTTTATAATTAAATATATTTACTACGTAATTCCATATTTACTTAATCTGTTATCTAATTCGTTACCATTTCATCTGTGTTTAGATCATTTCTCGACCCTATACCTCTTTTCACTTAGTGGCCCGCACCTTCGGCCTTAAAAATACCTATTACACAAGACTGTCTTTGTTGATAGAATCGACCGCCAACCCGTTCCCTCATTCTTTTTGACTCATTAAATGAGATGAGTGTCTAAACACTCGAGGTAGTAATAGGGTGTCTTTAACCTCAAATATCTGAATCCCTTAGCTCTCTTAATTTTTACTATCTTATCAAACCTTTATTAAACCTGCATGCTTTACCCATCACCTTACCCTATTTAAATTCTTCGTCAATCAGCCTATTTTAGGCTCATTTCTCTCTACAATTGCCGTTAATTTCTTCTCATTTGAAAATATCATTCCTCCCCCAAACGAACAATTAACTCATTCTAGACGTTGTAGCCTTGGCGTTAAAACAACACTATCTCATCTAATCTTCTCTCTCGTATTTCTAATTTTTTGCAGATAAAACGTGAATATTTTCATTATTCTCCAAAAGACTCAGGTTTCTTCATCTCCCTACTCACACAAACTATAATTATCTTCTTCGAAAACAGGCAACTAAAAAACCTTAGTCTATCCCAAAGTATTAATTGGTGTGTTTTTTCCCCTCCCTCCGCTTCCATTGTGCTTTGAAGAGAATCAGGAATATTCCCTCTCCTTCTGACATCTCTCTCTCTAACTCTACTCTACCTCTCCTTTCTTACATACCATCTCTGACCGGTTCTACGCTCTCTCATCTCTCTACTCTCTCCTCTTCTTTCTCCTTCTCTTCTCTGGGTTGACGGAGATACACATATGATTTTCTACTTTTCATACCGAAGACATTCTAAGAGGTTGAGAGCGTTGTTCTTAGGGAGCTTCTCTCTAAATCTTTTAGCGTTATTATATCACACTCTCAAATTTTCTTTCCTCAACTTACAAGGGCGTGCGTCGCTCCCCTTAACCTGCTATGGGAGTATGCAATTCTCATACATTTGGGGCGCTGGCTCCAACTCTACTATACAAGGCGCTCTTGAGAAGTCTACTGGAGTACTTGAGTCGTTCCTCCTCTTCTTATTAACTCTCATGTTCTCTTACTAGCTCTCTACTCCGCTCTCTTTCAACTACGAATGTTATCATCACTCTCCTTATAAACTCTCACTATTTACATAATATACACTGATTTTCTAAAGCTCTTCCAGTCGTGTATCTTCTCTCCATCTAAAGGAGAGTTTCAAGCAGACTATGGCTTTTCTACACAGTTTTTGTCCTTTCATCTGTCTAACTGATCTGTGACAAGAGGATCGGTAACTGCTGACGCTCATTTCATTAAATGCGCTCTTCTTAGGTAAAGTATGAAACTGCCACTCCCATCATCTGATATCTTTTCCCGCTCTCTTTGTACTGTCCACACTATTCAAACTTCATGCTATTAATTGTGAGTGCATAAAATTAGAGCCCTTATAAATGACTATGTCAATAATAAGGAGTTTTCACAACTCGCTGGGTGATAAATATGGTTAGGTATCTATTAGTCACCTATTTGCCCAACTCAATGTTTGAGATTATATTATATTATAAAATAGATATTTATGAAATCATAAGGGTGGTTATTATAAGCGTTGGAATCAGCTGTTGCTTTGGAATAAACACAAAAGCAAAAAAGAGTACCAATAAATGATATATCTAGAAAAAAGACAAAGAATAAGTCTTTACACCCTGAAACAAATAGTCAGATACAAATGCGATGAAGATGGGTTGCAATCGGCTCAAATATCATATCAGAAACAGAGAACACGTAAAAAAAAGGAACTAAATAACCCATAGCGTATGGCCTTCTTGAGAGGGTGCATATGTAATAGATATAGAGCAAATAGGTATTTTAAAATAGAGTAGAGATGGACAACAAAATATTTCAGAGACCAAATGTGTAAGACTGCTCGAGGAAAGGTATACTTCAGTAGAGGTATAATGAGATTGTATCAAAAAGTGACCAGCAAATACCTTACCAAGAATAGCATAGAAACATCTGATATATATAGCAAGACGAATATATAAATTTATCATAGAAGAATGAAAAACATGCACAAATAACTGTGATACGAACAAAAATGAAACGGTACAGTATTTCCGTCAATACACGTACAAATAAGTCATATACCTGTGAGCATTATAAAAGTATAAATGATTAAATCACGAAGATTTTGTTATGGGTAAATTACCGCGTTGAACCAGTAATAGGGAAGCCTTCTGTATTCCAGAAATAAAGTCAAGGATTATGCTGGACTTGATAGAATATTAGAGTAATACTATAAAATATATTGGGAACTATCTCACTGCCTGCATAGCCTAATACAGAAATATATGAGGAGAAGATTTAGAATGATAGTATATATAGTATATACCATCATGAAGTCATAATAGCTTGGACTGTATCAATCACTGTGTATTGACTATAAAGGAATGTTTCGTAGGCGACATGAAGAAATTCTAGGATTCCATGAAGAAGAATACAGACACCTGAAAATTTTTATATCCTATGATTAGATAATCTGTGTAAACAAATAAAATGACTTCTTCGCTGAGTAAGTATTATAAAAATGTTTTCAAAGTAATATTTTCAATGTAACAATACTCTAGGAATAAGACCGCCTAAATAGATCATTACACAGACATTAACGAACTAGAGAAGTAGGCGTTCGCAATGGGCAGTTGCTGGGTGCAATCGGGCCTATCCGGCGAAACTCATCAGAGTCTTGTCAAAAAGGATTTGAAACACCACGCACAAACTCACGAGATGTTGGACAAGTACAAATTGGTAGTTTTGTTTGAAGATGAGGGTACTCTTCTGCGTACAGCTCCTCTGTATCCCTTCTCTATTTAGGAAAGAAATTTAGTTACTATAATCGTTTGCAGGTTGAAGATCGAGGTTATATCGCAAATTGCTCGCCAAAGCGTGTTTGCGAGCTCTCTTTACTGATCACACGCTATACGTATTTTAAATAAACGTCATCTCGGTACATTCTAGTGGAGAATAATTGGACTTTTAAATAATCTCGCTCTTACCCTCTACAATAGTGTTTACAATATACCTGCTTCAGTTTGTCTCGCGAGGTCTCATTCTACACTATAAAATACAATAGTTATGCTCTGCGGACCTTGAAATTGAAATACCTTTTACCAAATAAGTAATATATATTTATAAATATAAGTAGTATCTTATTCAGCTTCCTCGTAATTATATATATGCCTCACCTCATAATTCATATAATATTGAATAACCAAATTATATTATTGTATTAATTTATTTATTTATTTAAATATTATTTATTTTTTATTAATCACATTATTTCTATACGAATATATACCAAATAATATATTTACAAAGGATACTCAATAATATAAATATGTATTTTGTATATTATTTTCGTTAGATAATGATATTATTATATTATTTTATTTTCATATTCTTTATATTATTTTTTTATTTACTAGTTTTCCTCCCCGGATATACATATAACAATTTATTTGCCAGGTAATTATTATCTACTAGGCGCGAGTTATGTAAGGGGCCAGGGACTTAGCTCCTTCCCCTTTGTCCTATAATCTCTGACGAAGATAAATAAAGCAATAGTATGGAATCCTTTTGTATGTTGTCCAGAGCGCGTTTTATAGCGCGCAGTTTATTACGTGGTTATAAGGCACTGTGAAAGAAATCTCGTCATATATGGCGACGTATAGATACTAGGATGTAGATGACCATTGAGTAATTCTCTGAACGTACATTCTAAAAATAACATTTTCTCCAAAAGAGTTTTAATGTGTTTTCGTTTTCGTATTGACTTGATTAAGTCAACTATTGCTAGTAGTTGTTTTTATCAATATATTCTATACAGCTAGCTTCATTTTTGACGTATTTTCTCCGCATAGAGATACTCACCGTAAAATCTGGCAACCATCCGGTTGGAAACCTCAAGTTTCAAACTTGTATTTTTCATTAGCGACAGAGTCGGAGACTCGGAGTATATGTTCGTTATTATTAATACTATTTTATAAAATAATTTACTCCACAGGAAGATGCTTGTTTAAATTTGACAGTCTGCCTTTATTTGTAAATTGTAATTGTTTATTAATTACAAGTTATTAAACATTTTAATATGTGTGTTCAGTCAAAGGGTAGGTGGAATAATATATAATGGAGTTGGCCTTCATAATACAATGTAACTTAACTTTGATAAAGACATATTTAAACAAATAACTTATTTTAATTATGGATAACATAGTGTAACAGTTAAAGACTTATGAAATTACAGAACAATACAATGTTATATTTTTAAGAATACATGCTAAATATCGATAATATATGATTTCTAAAAATGCAATGACCGTCATAATTAGTCCATGTGACACAGCGTATGATAACGTTCTATACCACCAATGGGTAGTCGCAAATGACACGAATACAGTTCATTTGAAATTGTCAGCGACATTGTTATCTTTCGATTTATCCAATTCAATTTGAAACATAATCGTAAACTTGGTTTTAGAGACAGATATAAACTTCTGAACCTTTAGAAGGTATCTCCCATAAAAAAAGAAGTCCATTGGAGTAGAGATATGGTGGAACACACAGGGTTATATTCAATTACGTACCTCCTTTTGTCCAATTCCAGATGTTTGTGAATGCTTGCATCGTTTTAGTGAGCTCTTTATATCAATCGCAGATTTAGCGTAAGTGGTGGAGGTGTCATCCATCTTGCTGATAATGTAATCTACGTCGTATCACCCAAAAACATCTTCGTCAATTGTAGGACCAGACCGGACATCACTTGTATGTAAGGTTAGAATTTACCTTGCTCCCCGATTCGGGACCGCTCCGTTAAAAAAAACGGTCATATGATGCCCCCCAATGCATAATCAAATCCCACACCACACAGTTAATCCTCTGGTTAGGTTATAAAATCCGGTGTTACAGCTATATACACACAATGTGTGGGTTTACAGGATGCCGCAAGTTATGTTACTATGTTTTTTTTTATGGCGTAGGTTAATAGCAAGCCCCATTACAATTGTGTGATAAGCAGTGGAGCCTCATCCTGCGTGCGGCGCGACAATCTTGTGGTAGTGTGGCAAACATATAGCCTCTTGCCAAGTCTTGCAAGCAGTATTAGCCAAGGTGTACTTCAGTTCCACAACATTTAGAAGATCTTAGCGCTCTCGGTCACGGACCCGTACCTTCATGGAGAAGCATAGGAGTGGCTGCGTCTGAGACTCGGTGTAGCATAATGTCCAGGCAGTAAAGACGCGTTCGCGCGCGCAAGAGTGTATACAGATAGGGACGCCTCTCTTTTAGAGATGCTGTCGTCCCCGCACGCACGACACGTTTCGCGATCTCTAGCAGGGTTTCCTGTTGTTGGATCGGCCCACTGCGATGCGCGCGAGTAGTCTACTCGTGATGAATTTTAGTACGTGCACGTCTTCGCTTGTTGCAGAGATTTGGTGGCTCCGCGCTGCTTTTCCTGCATCGTACAAGACAGCTTCAGTTTCCTATATATTAAGAGACCGGCGCTGGAACGCAGGCCTACTCCAGTGACTGCCTTCAATACTCTCTACTCACCTTCTCTTGAGTGCGCGGACAATGGAGTGGCGGCGCGTGCGTTGGTGGACGGTAGTATGGATCGGAATCCCTACCTCCGCCAATCCCAAGTCTGTATAAGCACCTCTATCCGTGGCGTAATGCTGATCCCCAAATCTAGCATTAAGACCAAGACTTTCTCTCTTCAAAGCTAATTGGAATTGATCTCCTGCCATTCTGTTACAGTAGTTACAACCTGAAAAAACAAAAAGCATTCATTTGTTAGTACATTTTTTTTGAGACACATTATGTAGTATATATATTATATATATATTATATATATTATATATATATATATATATATATATTATTATTATACTACTATTATATATATATTTATATATATATATATATATATATAATACTAATATAACAATATATATATGTATATATTATTATATTATATTAATTAGTACATAACTATATATATATATATATATTATATATATATATATATATATATTATATAGTATGATATATATATATATACTAAGTATATATATATATATATATAATATATATATATATATATATATATATATAATACTTATATATATATATATATATGGCCAGCCTCTAGAAGAGCCACAATCCAGTATCTCAAAAACTACTACAGCTACCGGAAAAAGGAATACATGCTGAAATCCTGCGCAAAAAAATTTTACCGAGGAAAAACTGTAAAAAAAAAAAAAAAAAAAAAATAAATTAATATCTCGAAAAACTACAAAAATACATTTTTGGAGATCCTTATTGTAACAATTTTTGGTTCAGGAAAATGTGAAAAAAAATAAAATTAAAAAAAAGGTTTAAAACAGAAAAATTTTATGTATATTTTTGGGCGGGGTTATGGCACCATAAGCCTAACTATATATATCATTATTTCGTTAACAGCTATTTTACAACCGCAACTCTTTAACGGGGCGCCTTACATAGTCGCGAAGGCGCGAACACAGGGCGGAGGGGCGTTTCTCCATACCCTGATAGGGAGGGGCGATAAGGAACCCTCACTAGTCGACACCACCAAAATACCAAAAGAGTCGGTAGTAGGGTTCCGGAGACTCCTACTCCCGGAGGTAGGTTAGGGAATTAGTTTCACTACCCCAGTAGTTTATCCTCCGGTAAAGGGACGAGAGACCACCGATCTCCTGCCATCGGTTATTATTTCGGTATATATATACCCCTTGGGGTATTCATTTAGTTAAAAAAAAAAAAGCAAAAATGTTGAGAAGGAAAGTCATATTTATATTATTTAACGCAGTATAACCAATTTGAAAAAGGTCCACTAAATAGGCCCTTACTAATCATTTCTTAATTTAATATCATATAATATTATTAACAATATTTTTTTTTTATTTTTTTATTTTTTTTACATTTTCCTATCCAAAATATTACGGGTGATTCTCAAATAATGAATATCTCCTTTTTCGCTGTTGACTATTGTAGTTTTTGCAGATATTTTTATTTTTAATTTTTTTTTTTTTTTTTTTTTTTTTTTTTTTTTTTTTTTACATTTTTCCACTAGCAAACTAAAAAAATTGGTAACCATATGCCATTTTCACTAAGCGAATGTATTCGTACTTTTTACCTTATTGTTTAAGCTATTGTATAGTTTTATTGAGATATTAGATTTAGTGGTTTCATTCTAATTCTAGAGGTAACTGATGATATATCACCATATATATATATATATATATATTATATATATATATTATACATATATATATATATATATATCTATATTATATATATTTAATATATATTATATATTATATATATTTATATTAACTATATTTATAATAATATAAATATATTTATGTATATAGGATATATATATATATATATTAGTATATAGTATTTAAAGTTATAGAAATTCAAAGTGCATAATAACGTCTAATGTTAGTTATTAAAGAAAGTAAGAGACTC
>JABUQX010015457.1:72500-76866 GCA_015478945.1 Trachelipus rathkii | reverse complement strand
CGCATTTAGCTATCTTAGTAATAAGGAGGTGAGATTATTATTTCCCGTCGTGTAATGACTCACATATATATATATATTTATTGATTTTATTAATATATCACTGTGAAGCCTCCACCTATATAACCATAATATTATTATTATACACTTGACATAATAGAGCTTCCTATTTATAATTCTAGTCAATATTATCCTAGTTTAGCAATTTACTACATTAATACATAATGCCATCAGTATAGCTAGCTATCTCTCTATCATTTTTTTACACTATTCACTTTTGCTTCAATGTATAAATTTGATCTACACATTCTCTACATTTTCTAAATGCTCCTTGGTCTTCAACAATCAGCCCCCTCAATCACTCGACACACTCTTTCAACCAAAATACCAGCAAATACCTTCCTATAACACCAATAAACTAATTCCCCCGTAGTTTCTCGTCCCCCTTATCTCCCTTACCCTTTTTATAGGGGTACTACCACGGCTCTCATCCAGTCCTTCGGAACTATACCATCCACAAACTCTGTTACACAACTTTCATATCAGTCCATCACAATCTCGCCTCTATCCTTGATCATTTCACCAGTAATTTCATTTATTTCTGCTGATTTATTATTCTTCAACTTTCCCACTCTTCTACCTACTAATTACTTTATCCTCAAAACACCTACTTCTTTTACACCATCAAACCCACACATTCACTATTACCTTTTTATTACTGCCAATATTATCCAGATTTTCGAAGTGTTCCTTCCACACTTTCCTCACGTACATTGCATCAGTTACGAAAGTACAATCCCTTTTCATTATTTTATGGAGATTCCATTACCCTCTTTCTTTCTTATCCCTTCATGCTTTCTTCTAGAACAGCATCCAATTTCCTGGTAAATCTCCATTCATCCTAATTCCACACTGTTCATTTACCTCTTCTTCTTTTTTCCTTATATGTTTCGGTAAATCTTTTTTCGAAACCTCATCATTCTGTTTTATTTAGCACATTCACCTACTCCTCTTTTCTCATTTTTAACAGGTTGAATCACCTCTTCATTTCACCACTCACTATTAGACATTCTTACTTCCTATCCTCATATATTTAGCTATCACTAATTCAATCTCGATATTATCTATCATCTTTAGCAAAACGGATAGATATCTCTCGAGAAAATATTGACTTAATTCTATAGAATGATTATGTCTATCTTTCTATGAATATAAACTATATCACTTGTTACACTATTTTTTACAACGAATTATATTTATTCTTCCGCTCTTTGCACGCGCGACATTTCTCACATTACTCGTTCCGTGCCATATGTTCAGTAAAATTTCGAAATATTTTCCTACTTGTTACAATCACACTCTCCTGGTTATAAATTATAATTCTTCTGGCCCTCTCCAATTTTAATTTGAAATCATAGTAAATCATCCATCCAAATCAATTAAACACTGATTTATTTTCCATTTAGTTTTTGTAATTCGATTTACTTTATCATTATTGCAGAATATTGTGGGCACAGTCAACGTGATAAATCACTCAAAGCGATTTACAAACAAGTCAAAATGGAAATTATAATATTCTCATACTCTCTCCTTTTCACTCTCTCTGATATTGAGATTTTATAAACACTCCCTCTAATTTGTAAATTCTCATTACGCTGTAATTTCTGTCCGAGATCTAAACATACACATTCACCTGTTGAAACTTTCTCTCGCGTTTTATTTACTGATTTTGCCACTCGCTGGCTTGGACGCTACAGGGGCCAGCGGCGCGCTATACTGATGGAGCACGGGGTCTGGGTGTCCATAGGCGGCTCGGGGAAGCAGGGTCGGGTTTTACCAAACGGTCGGAAACGAATCAATGTAGTCCGTTCAGGTGCGGCCCATTACTATCCACTCTAAATCTGCCCGTTGTTACATGACCATAAGTGGACTTATCGAGGTGTGTTCAATATTATATATGCGCATGTACATTTTAAATGGTTTATTAATCTATTGTTGTTGATTTATCAGTCTATGTTCTAGACTTCATTGCGCTCTAGAGTCAGAGACAACGACAAATAGCAATTTGAGGGACTCCTCTGAACACTAGTCACACGTGCTCGCCCACACCTAGCTCTCTCAGTCCGAGAAGCGTATCACTATATCAGATTCACTCGGCAAGAGTAGCTCTGATACATAAGTACGAGATAGCTCTTGATCTTGTTACTCGGTGACTCGAGATGTATTCTCGCTCATTGCAATACATAGCACTCAACATGACACTCGACTCATCTACACAGTTCAATTTGTAGTGCATATTTCCTGTCAGATATGAAAATTAGTAGTATTTGGATATATTGGGAATGCAGATTTTTACAGTGTCAAGGGTTTGAGCCGATTGTCGTGCGGGAAGGGTCAGGGTACCGAACTGAACTCATCATAGTAGATATTGGTAGACTTCCTTATGATTATATTTGCTTTACAATAAGTAGTGTAAATTCACGAGAGAATAGGTATACTACTTTGTAAAATCCTTATACATAATGATAACTAAGCTAGTTTATAAACTATATATTATACTAGAATTATTTGCTAGTTATTATAATTATAAGTATATACTATCTATTTTTATATAAAATTATAATTATAATTCTGTAGTTCTATGTCCTTAATAAATTACGGTATTTATAGTTTATGTTTGTTTGTTTACAGGTAATTTGAAGGAATATTATTGAATATGAGTATAGGGACACGTCTCTATATATAGGTTATATCTTTTATCATCGCGCCTATTATCAACTGAATTTTATAATTCTAGATAAATCGAAGAGATATTCGTAGTATTATTCAGCCATAAAGAAGGTTTTTTTGAGTCGTCCTTTTTGCGTGACCCGCTAGCCATTTTATAAGTTTAGATCACAATAAGATAAACTAGCACACGACTAAAACAACTCAAACCGCAAATGGAGCTCTAATTTATATATTATATTTTATTTAATCTTAATGTTTCATAAGTCATCACTGTATATTATATAGGTATATTCTTTGTGTTTGGTTATTGATTGTAAATTTTATATCTATTAATAAATATAAGAGATTAGTCGTTACTATTTTTTTGATGATTTGAACCTATTATAATTTAAGATTATTATTATTTATTAAATCAATATTGTAGGTTTAAAATGATTGATAGTATACTTTAGCTCTATATGAGCGAAATACGTAACTATATAATAGGTATCACTATCAGCTCTATTATATTTTTTTTTCATACATAATATATAGAATAGTACATAATATTATATATATAGTTTTTTAAATTGATATCTATAATTTTTACTCTGCTAGATCATATTGCAGAGGCTATGTATGGACCAATTTACTCTGTCAGCAGATCATATTCTTCAGTGAGAGTAAACATTATCGTTTTTATATATATATACCAGATCTCTTATATATTATGCTCATGGTGGATGTAACCGTGCTTCGATAATATTATTATCAGATGTGTGACTAAGAATTACTAAATACGTCTACTATAGGACGATTTAAATCATTATTCAGTATGTGAGTATATGACGGTAATCGATATTTCCACTTAGTTTAAGTTATATAGATACATAAATCGTATTATTATAGGTTGAGATAAAAATCTTTACTATATTTAACTGTACTTTATCCTCACTTTCTCTAGAGGGTAATACAGCTCAGTGGACTTATACAGTGAATTATCAGTATACTTTATAGGCCGTGACTATATCCTATAAGCCTGGTATCTGACCTTCTACGTGTTCGCTAAGTGAGTTTTAATTCTTGTCCTAGGAAGTTAATAATCTCTTGATCTCTTGCTTTGGTTAGTTTTTGTGTATATCTTCATGATATTTTATATTTTATATGATATAGATTTTTATCAGTGTTCACACATACACTCTACAGGTGCAAGGTATATGCCTATATATACAATTTTGGAGTGATTTATATCTTACTCTTAAGCTGTCGATTATTTGCGAGGAGCAGAGATGACCATAGCCGCAAGGAGAGATATAGGCTCAGCACAATTTCTGAGACCGGGGGATTTAAACTTCCGACCCATATTTTCGAGAACCCTGCACTGCGCTTTCTGTGTGGTGCGATGTTTAACGAAGTTGACTTATAGGTTTTTGCACTAGTAGTTATGTTGGTCTTATTTTTATAGAAAAGTTTACCTATATTATATACTATATATATAGGGCTTAATCACTCTTTTTGAACCATTGTCAAATAAAATATGCATTGGATAATGAAAATAATATAAGGAGTGGATCATTGATCCTTCAAATACATTTTCGTGAGTACTTGAATCCAAGATTATATAAGTTTTTAGAATAGGCTGCAATGTTATCTGTTATAA
>JABUQX010015457.1:15000-45000 GCA_015478945.1 Trachelipus rathkii | reverse complement strand
TATATATGTTTATAAAGGTCATAGTAAACCTTTGTGTGTACCTATGATGATAATGCAAACAACTATCCAACAATACAAGAAAATGGGTAGAATTATACAGAGGTAACTAGTAACCAATGCTGTATAGAAAATCATTGTTCCCATTATACACTATTTCAAAGTTCTTTAATACCGTGTACGAGTAAACCCACCCATGATAAGAATTACGATTTGACAACCTCTTCATATTCAAGTAATTAGGTGTCGTATTGTATTTTATGGAAGGTCTTCCCTTTCACGCAAAAGACCTTACTGGAGTTGATTCAGGGTTGCATTCTCTAACTCTTTTGTCTCATTATATTCTAAGCATGTTATATGTAAAAATGAACTCTGGAGAGTTGATTGCAAATTGAAAGTTTTAAGGTGTACATCTTTCAAAAAGTCATGGACTATAAGAGGTGGGCGTGGTCTGGCAATATCTTCTATGAGAGTGAACCTGTCTTCGATGCATGGTGTGTTTTAAACAGCGTATGAGTCTAAGATTTTGATAATATAGAGTTCAACATTTTAGTGACCACTATCAACATCGTAAAGCTCTATACGTGTCTTCAAAGAAACGCCATCCCATACTATAACAAATAAAAAATGAAAATCCATTCCTTGGGTGTATCATGTATTACATTTAACTTCGGGTTTTGAAGCCTCTTTGTAGTTGTAACTTCCTCGATCATATTGGGTAGATGCAGGAAGGGTTGTGGTTAAAGGCACCTCTTCAGGGCAGGGTGTGCTGCACATGGGACACACAAATTCTAATTTTCCAGTTCGGTGCGGATGCTTATGTGAATACAATTTCAAGTTCATGTTACTTTGCACATTGCTATAAAGAAAGGCGAACTGCGGCGCTTCATTGTGCTAAAAAAACTAATTTTTAGGTGCAATATTGGTGAACAAATTCCTGACTTGGTGCCGTGCCGTGCCGTGCCGTGCCGTGCCGTGCCGTGCCGTGCCGTGCCGTGCCGTGCCGTGCCGTGCCGTGCCACGAATTCCGATGCCTGACCAATCCTATTACAAAGTCAGTAAGATAAGTAGCAATAATTTCAACACTTAATGAATCAAAATATTTGTTACCGACTTCAAGAAATGAAAAGAATTTCTTTCTCGTTATTTTCATAACATCAATAACTATAGTCCGGGAAATAAGTTCAGTTCCAAGAAAGAGAATATTAAGCCTAAGTATATCCATAATTTTTTGTAGCAAAATGTCATTTTTACCTTGAAAGTATTCACATTAGTTTTGTGACGTCATCATAATATAAATGGCGTTTTCCTTTCCAAAATTGTGAATATATGTAAGCAATATATTCCCTACCTAGTGAACTAATTTATGCTCCTGAGTGTATATCCCCACTTATTTCGAGCATACGTAGATTTCGAAGTTAGAATTTTTCGAATGATCCATATATATATATATATATATATATATATAATATGTCTTTATCATATGATCGTCGAAAATTTATAGATATTATATATATATATAATATATATATATATATATATATATATATATATATATATATATATATATATATATATATATATATATATATATTATATATATATAAATATAATATTATATATATATATATATATATATATATATTATATATGTATTATATATATATATTGGGCTTTTTCAGTAGGATCTTTCGGAAAAGGTATATATATTAAAATTTTTGTTTTTTTCCCAACTTTAGAAGGTATTTTTTTTTTTAACCAATAAGCATAAAGATTTAAAGGGCCAGTCACCTTTCAACGGTTGTAATACGGGAGAAAGCTAATTAAGAAATAAAGTTTTAAATTTTATGTATCTAACGTAATTCAACTAAACCTTACTTTAGTATTTTCATAATCTCCACTATAATGGATATTTATTTTTATATTTATATTTTATTCGCTTTGCGTTGCTTTAAAAAAACAGCATTGGCACCACATGAGCGCCGTTGAGAACATTTTATTGGATAGCGCACACAGAAAAAAAAAAAAAAATATATTCAAATAAAAAAAAAAATTTTTACCTCTTTTTCCCACAAAAAATTTACGGGAGAAAGTTCCTGACCGAAGTCATATAGTATATATATATATATATATATATATTATATATATATATATATAGTATAGTATATATATATATATATGATATATAAAATATAAATTAGTATATATGTATTAGTATAAGATGCATTATTATATATATATAGTATAGTATAATATAATATATAGTATATGTTATTATATATATATATATATATAGTATATGATAGTAGTATATATATAAGTAGTTAGTATATATAATGATATATATGATATATATATTAAATATACTATATAATATATATATATATATATATATATATATAATATATATACTCTGGTGGGCAAAGCTAAAAGGTCAACCTATTCCACCAGGGTTGGGGGAAGTTCCCGAAGCAGATCCAATTTAAATAACGACATGACCCAATACAAGACATTTGAAAGTGTTTAAGTTAAAGGTAGTTGGAAAAATAGATATAGGAAGTATGTTCAAAAAGTTTCTCTGTGGAGTCTATGTAAGATTGAGGAAAGCTGTTAAGCTTAGGGTCAAAGAGTTGAATATAAAAACAATGATTGTGTGTATAAATAAAAATCATTTTAAATGAATGAGTCACAGGAGATTTTACTCTCCATCAGCGGGATTCGAACATTGGACTCCGCGTCGCAGAGTTAACAATAACCGGATGCTCTAACCACTAGGCCATCCACGTATCGTACGAACCCTTCTCAAAGGAGGAGGTATGAGATTGAAAAGTTCAGAAGAATTGTGTCCGGTATAATAGCGATGTGTGAACTTTAAATAATACTAAGAATAAATTTTCTCATGTTTTATTTGTGTAATTATAAATCATTTTGAGAGTGTTTCCGTTTTTGCTTAGAATTGACAACTCACAGGCGTGTATGTTCGTGTGTTTAGAATTTGTGTTTTCATGATTGTTTTTATTATGTGTTTGTGAAATGCTATTAATAATTGGAAAAGTTTTGAAAGTATATTTAATGATATTATTTATCAATTCGACTTTAAATTGTCACAAACCACAATTTACAATCGTACACGTAAAAATTATTATCGATCCAAGCAATAAATCAAGGACTCAGTAAGTTAAAAGTTCGATAATAATTCTTCCTTATTCGGAGCTGCAAATTGAAAATTATCTTCCACGCCGAAGTTGCGTGATAAACGCGACGTTTTTAAGTCGCTTAGATTCTAGTGGTTGAGTGCTTAACTTTCCTCTAAAGGGACTAAAGGTTATAAGTATGATATATTTTATCCATTTTTACGCTGTTGTTGTTGTTGTTGTTGCTGCTTCTGCTGCTCTTGCTGCCGCTGCTTCTGCTTCTGCTTCTGCTTCTGCTGCTGTTTCTGTTAATTGTGTATGTAATGTCACTGCAGAAACTTTTAATTCTTTCTACGTAATTTTCGTTCATTTGGGATTTCGGTATCTAATCTGTATAATCTTTTATGGTAAGAAATGAATATTCTTCGTAACTTTTATGCTTCTTTAGTAATTTAAGATACTCTTGATCGTATTATACTTGTCTCTTTTATGTGTATAAGTATATGTTATGTGTATATGTGTATAAGTACTTACTAGTGTGTTTAATTTTCATCTTTCTAGAGATTAATAACTTTAAACATGTTGATGTCGTTGTTATAGAAGAGAAACACTTTTAGTGTCTGATGGCTTACTACTTTTCGCAATTAATTCAAATGCTCGTAACCTGTTATACAAAATACCATTCCTTTCACAAAATAAATATATTCTCATATATTATAACATAAAATAATATATTTATTGTTAAAAATAGTTATTGCTTGATAGATATTTACAATTATAAATATCAATCAATCATTAACTATTTTTACTGCACAATAATTGTAGTTTCACATTAGGAATAATTCTAAAATAAAAATTCATTTAACTGACTATGAGAAATTATTTAACTAGAGATAAAGAGGGAAAACCATTTAACATATTACCATCAAACCTAGTGAACAGTTAAAAGAATTGTGATTACAATGGATATCATTATTTTAATATAATTAATTACATTTGCAAGTATATATTTATAATATTTCATGAAGAGGTTAATCAAATCTGATTCATCTAAAATTTTTAATATTGTTAATTGCAATAATCTCTGATAAATATATTACATTACCTCAAGAATGTAAACAAAACCACCCCCTGAACAAGAAGGCACAATGATCATGTGCGTTATTTACAAACTAACAACTGCATCAGGAATCTAGAGAATCCCCCTTGACCCCCACGAACATGAAATCTATAAGATGCAAAATTTAAACCAATAATAATTCCTCCACTAAAGACCTACATAACACCCTCCCCCTAAAAAAGAAGATGAAGACAAAATAAAATATTATTTATATTTGATATCAGAATGACTGCATCCTATGTCTTAAAACCCAAGATTCAGTTTAAAAACATAGGTTATCTGGAACAAATGTCTCTCCCCGCTTTTACATTTGATATAACGTATTATTTGAATGTGGTATCTGGAAACAATTTACACATCCGAAATTGAATTTTATGACAAATTGTAAGAAAGGAGAAGGGAAGAACATAAAAATACATGTATTTTGCGAATATAGGTTTCACAATCTCTTTTATGAAAAAGATTATTTATTGTTCATGAAATGGAAATAAGAAGCTTTGATATAGACCATATATTATAGAGTATATATATATATATATACTATATTATATAATATATATACTCTATAATATCATATAGTATTATATAATATAAAATAATATATAGTATAATATATAGCTAAAGGATATATATAACATACATAGTATGATATATATAGTATAAATATATATATATATAAATTACTAGAAGTAATATATATAGATATAATATATAATTAAAATATACTATGTATTTTTAGCTGAAATAGGTGGAAGAATTATAAATGAAACGAGGAAAAAATGAATCAAATAATAATGATATTCATAATAAATTAATTAATATATAAATTTATATATATAATATTACAAAATAAATTATATTATATACTAATATATGATATATATTAATTACCACAATACTTCATAAATATGATAACAAACTATTAACACCTAAATTTAATTTAAGAGAGCTAATTGCACTTCACATACAATAAAAATCTAATTAGATTATATGCTAAACACACAGGTAACAACATACACACATATATATATATAATATACCATATATATAATATAATATATAATAATATTTATACTATACTTATATATAGCTATATAATATATATACTACTATATTATAATAATATATATATTATTAAATAATAAAGTATACAAATAAATAAGTTATATATATATATATTATAATATATATATAGTATTATAGAGTATGTAGATAATAAAATATATAGTATATATTAAATTAAATTATATCATATAATATAATATACTATAAAATATAGTAAAAAATATTGAAATAACCCATTAAGGTAATTTCACCACTGCTGGGATTGAGAACCTAGCAGATGTCCGCGTAAGTGTTTGACGACGCCAGAAGTGTTCCTCACCTGCCGAAGCGACTAGCCCTGAAAATGGATGGCGCTAAAGCCTGGATCCCCGAGATAACTCGAACCGTTCAAGGTATAAACGCTTCCCCTTGCCCTTCACAGGAGTAACCTACGCCAGAATATGTAGGGACGGATATGGTCTTCGTGAAGCCCTGCGACCGATAAGGAGCGCGATGCGGGGGTGCGCAGAACTCATGCGTGAGCCGGAGTGGAGCCGCTCGTCCGAGTGCCAGAGTGATCTTGGGTGGTTAGTAGCAGCGCTAATCGAGGATGGATACCCCTCGAAGGCCATACCGCTGTTTACGGGGAAGGGCCTTGTCAACTGCAATGATTTGTTTAGCAGTTGTCTTACATATATATATTATATAAATAATTATATATATAAATATTAATATAATATATTAATATAATATATAATATAATATATAAATAATTATATATATATATATGTAACCACCAACAAAACAATAATCATGATGCAATCGACATCGAACGAAGCCTTGATGCAGTATCTTATAATATAACTTATCCACAAAATCAACAAAATCTAACATCCAAGTGTTCTACAAAAATGGATTTCATATTTCCTATCAGGAAGAACATCACAAACAACAAAACCAAACAACACAAAATGATCCGACAACAGTAAACATGGAGTGAAGCCGGGATGTGTTCTATCTCCATTACTATTTATCCATATTTTCGATTGTACGATGAATTTCAACACCTATTCACGCCAACATAATCAACAACAGACCAACGACCAAACATAAATAACCTACGCAGATGACAGTGAGCACTAGGCTACTACACACCAAAACCTAAACATGCCACAAACCTGATTCAACATACATTAATCAACTCCAACATGACTAACTCAGAAACAGAATGCTCCACCTGCACTAAGCCAAATCCTATCAATCACTTTAATCACCACCGACCTCCAACTTGGCATCGCAACACCCCATAGATTTACTTTAAACAGACTCATTACCATATTTTTCCTTCAGAACAAACTCCCCAAGTGCTTCGAAGTAACATTTGACCACCATCTTACCTTCTACAAAAACACACAAATCAACATAATCCATCTGCAAACAACAAATAAACAATCCACCATCATATGCACAACAATACATTATCGAGAACTAAGCTAATGTTTCTTCAATTGCTGTGCACTAACTAAAGGTATTGTAATTACTGACAAAAACACGTCAAAGTAACTCTAACAACACAAAACAAAGAGCCTAAGAGAATACAGGAATGCACATCACTACACTATACAACAACACCTACATAAGAAAACAAAATTACTACCCATAGAGACACACCTGGACATGGATAAGGCCCACAATTCTTTACCAAAACTCGACAAAACTCGAACACCCATGCCACATTGCGCTATCCCCTACTCACCACAGACTCAAACAAACTCCTTCTTACCACCAGCTCTAATAGTACATAACAAATTCTGAACAGCAATACCCAACCTTCCACATAAAAAACACATCAACAACCAAACAAATCCACAAGACAACTACACAAAAACTACTTAAAACAACTTTTAAACCAATATTTTAAAACAAACAGCCCACCAGAAATAGCAGTAGAATTCAACTCCCTACCAAGAATAGCCACTCATCCTTGCCCACATATTACGCAAGCTGCGGACACCATCCTTTAACCTTACAATAATTACAATAAACAAAGATTATTATCGCACGGCGAACCACTATAAGAAAAATATACTGTCGAAAACACAGTAACCACGTCCCGGAAAAACACATCTAAATTGTAATCTCTCCTGTCATGATCTAGACCCGCAGCCCAGAAAATCATGGAACATATTAGCCCTGAATAGATCGGTCTGCTTAGGAGGCCGGTTGCCTTCGTGGGGTATTTGTATATATCATATATATATATATATATATAATTATATATTTATATTAAGTATAGGTATATTATATATATATTAGTATATATATATATATATATATATATAATATTATATATATATGTTAATATATTATATTAATATATATATATATACTATTATTATATGTAGATTATATAATAATAATACTTAAAATATATATTATATATTATTAATATTATAATAGTTAGTGAGTTATATTATATATATATATATAGATATTTATACTATATATTACGCACAATAATCTAATATAAATATAATATATATACTATTACTACTACTAAACGTTAGTATATTACATATATATATAGCTTATTAAAGTAATTTATATAATATATATATATATATATATATTATAAATATGTTTATATATATATAATAAAACCATATATATTATAGTATATAAAATATATATAAAAATAAATTATATATATATAATTATATATATATATATATATATAAATATATTTATTATATTAATTATATAGATATATATTATATTATATAATATAAATAAATTTAATATATAATAATATAAGTATATATATAATATTATATTATATTATATTACTATATATATTATATAAAATATATAATAAGTACGTAAAGGGGTGGAGCACAACTGACAGCCAAACTGAAAGGTGCCAGATTTGTCTCTAAATCAATGCACGCGCATAATCCGTTAATGTATTGCTTCACATAGTCTTTGGTAACTCTTTTTACTATTTATCAATTTTTTAAATAGACATTTCTGCTACATTTTTAACGTTTGGACTCAGATATTGGGTCGCTAAATCTGCCACCTAATACCCGTTAAATTTAGACCTCTTTTAGCATTTTTAGCACTTTTTTGAGTTCTATTTTTTAGTCTTACTTTTTTAACATTTTTAGTCGAATTGTTCATAATTACAGACTGTCAACTGATCCCCATAGCCGAGGCATTTTGGGATTGTATTCCCGCTAATTTGAGACAGCCCTGCACGTCGACAGCAAAAACTGAACCATTTCGGAGTTTGGAATCCAAAGTTCATTAAGATCGCAGCTGACTTGAAAATTTTCCATCATTCATTTAGATATCGACGTTGATACGTCAAAGACAGGTAGTTTTTTAAGGTCCGTGAGACCGAATTTTAAGGTCTGGAAAGACCGAAACTTCGAAGAGTTTTAGCTGAACTCACAGAGTGTTTTAAGCACCTCCCAAAAGGGGCGGGGAGCCCCTGACCAGATGGAGGCTTTTTGATTACCTGGAAGGTTTTATAATTAAACTAGTATATCAATTTATGATGTTTCAAATTCTGATTTCGTATAATTTTTCCCTATATGGACTGTTTAAGATACCGGTCTTCTAACCGTGCCTGTTGGCTTTTAAAACTAGAATAATATAAGGTCGACAGAAAATTATATATAAAATTCAGTCGATTGAACGAGTTGAGTACTCAAAGGATACCCATTAACGACCCCATAGTGAATCTTAGCGAATCCTTGAATAGCGACCCTATTTTTATCATGGCGAATTTTTAATTACCGCGTGGAATTTTACCCTTCCCACGAACGAAAAAGGTTTTTTTCTCAGAAACAATAAAAATAAATAATAAATAAATAAAATAAATAAATAAAAAAATAAATAAATAATAAATAAATAATAAATAAACAAAAATATAAAGAAATAAATAAATAAATACATTAAAATAAATTACAAATCATTAAAAAATGAAAATATACATTATAAACGTATCTGGCCCCGCAACCGTCTCAGGATTAACGATACCCCGCGTCCGCCCCCGGAAAGGGTGAAGGGCGAGATGCAAGCAACCTAAAAATTAAATTGACGTAGAGGCTGAAATCTTGGGAGCCTGGGTAGAGGGCCGAGTGAGGAGAAGGATCTCCGAGTCGAGATTCCGCTCGCGAGCTTCCTAGGGGTAGAGGAGTGAGACCCCAGAGGGGTCCCCTCCCTGAAAATCAGAATATGCATGAAAATGCAAAACGAGGAAGAAGAAATATAAGATGGAAGAAAAAAGGAAGGATAGAAGGAACGGAGAGAGTCAAGAAAGAAGAGTTTGGAGAAGGAGTCTGAGTCAGAGGTCGGAGTCAGTACCGGCACCAGAGTGCTGGAGCCTAGGTGCGGTGCTGAGTTAATAATAATAGTTTTGTCCCATATTTACATCAAAATATAATCGTTATTGAAGCCTGTATGAACCTTCGAAAAATGTAACGTTTCATAAGTTCTAGAGGTGTCTGGGACCCCCCACGTGAGGGGTCCGACTGAAAAAATGGCAATGGAAGGCAAACAGAGGAAGAAAGGAAAGACAGGAAGAAGAGGAAAAGAAGATGAAGAAAGGAGTTCTGAGAAGGACAGAGTTGGTCGGCCCGGTGCTTGTGAGCCAGCGTGGCGGCCATCCCGAGTAACAAATGAATAATAGCAACTATTACAGAGGAAGAAATGGTTCTGCATCAGAATTTGAAAGAGAAGAGCTTAATGATTCGGTTTCAGAACCATCAAGAAGAGAAAAAAAATAAATAAAATAATAAATAAATAAAAAATTCTTTAATTCTCTGTCGTAGTTTTCCAAATTTTAAACAAAAAGGGATAACTTTACCACAGTCTTCACATTTCTGTTAGTATAGGAATCTGAGGAGTAAAATCAGTAAAATCAAACCATTCAAGACCAGTCCATTACCTGTCCACCATATAAAGGAGTCTATTGACTCTATGAATCATTGGATCTATTTGATTCAGGTCATTTTTCTAAACTTTAATTTTATTTATTTTGGTTGTGTTTATTTAAATTCGATTATTTCCCTAAGACATGCTTTACATCACAAAGCAATGCATAGTTAAATACAATCAGTTCCTATGATAAATCTAATATCTCATAAACTCGCTTTTTTAAAACGGAAACACAAAACAACAAAAAAACTTAACCTTATTCATAATAGTCACATTCTATCGGGAAATTTAAATGATTCAGCGTAAATTTTAAGGCAATCTACTACCTTTACATGATATGAGTCACAGGCTAAGAAAAAATTGTCAGTAAAAAAATCAAACTTAGAAAATTAATTAAGAAATCTAAACAAAAATACAAAGAGTAGCAACACATAAAAGAGTTTAAAGTATCTATTTATACCGGTAGACGTGAAGTAATTAGAAATGGTAGAAGTATTGGTGATCTTATTTATATCAATATGTTTACGCCTTAAATTATTCAGGTTTTACATACCCTTAAGCAGTCAATATCAGTTAATCAGTTAATCAAGAGCCACTCCCTCCACTCCTTCTTTGGTTTGGTTCGCGTATTCCCCTCATGACATTGGATTTCTTATATGGGAAAGTGAACTATTGAATACTAATTTACGATATTCAACTGGTATCATATTGTTCGTGGTATGTTGCTCATAAATACATACACAAAAACTTTGTATTTATTTTGGGTGTTCTTTCCTTTAAGAGACATCTTATAATTTGTTGGTATTATACAATATACTGAGAGATTCTTTATTTTTTCATTTTATGTTTATAACTTTTTAAATAAAATTATTGCAATTAATTTTATATTAGCGAAACCCATATACACCTAGAAGCAGTCATAAATCATTCTGATAAAATCAAGTTAATCAATAACCACCATCAATTTTGGATCATCGCTGAGGAATTGGTAAGTATATGCCTTTACTATCTGATGCTGTGAGTGCTGACTTGTGGGAGCATTTGTTTCTATCACTATATGCTCTTCGAACAACTTTTATGAATATTTGAAATTATTTAAGTACTACTGTAGGTTGTTATAAGAAGCAATTTGAAAATGTCAGGGTAATGTTTAGAAGTTGCGATAGTAAGAATTGTAAACCTAAATTTTGCTTGTAATAGTGATATAATTGTTATGTTAGGGTGTTTATTGAATAGTGTCAAAGATTGGACCCCATACCTAAGAAAGGTCATTAATACGTTGACACAGTACAAGTAGAGCTGCAAGAATGGTTTGTGACTTAGCAAATGGGAGCCGAGAGATTAGATTGATGGAACTGGATGGAAAGATATTCTTTTAAGGGAAATGGTTCGGGTTTTCAAAATATTTTCATTTATGTACTCAGTTGTGGAGAGTAAGTTCTTCAAACTATACAATGATAGGATAGAGGTCAAAACAGGAAAATAAATATAAACATTTGGTCTGCATATGAGAAAATACCTCTTCAGCAACCAAGTATTTATATGTTTGGAATGGTTTGTTTTAAGCTGTGACAGCTAGTAGCCCAACTGCAACTTCTAAAAATAGGTCAGATATGTCTATGAAAAATGATTTGGGTATTACAAAGTTAACATGCTCTGTGGTTTGTGAATCTTTTTATTTTTTTTATTCCTACTTTAATTAGAGCCTTGCATTGAGCAATGGTTGCAATGAATATAAATTAAGAAATAAAGCTGGGATGCTATATTTTAATGGGTTTTTAGCAATATGGTTGGTATTGTGATATCTAGAGTTCATTTCTGTGGTGAACTATAGTGCATAAAATAACATTTCTTGAATTGGGATTTCCCGGTGGGGTAGCCTGAGCCTTGTTAAAATTTCAACTCTTTAAAACTTAGCTACATATAGAACTCCATCTCCTCAAAAACACCTCGAACCTTGCCTATCCATCGACGGCGTTATAACATTTTCCGTGAAAATATAAAATACTTGTCATAAGATTAAAAAGACGTTATTTTAAAAATCTTGTATCACAATGGTTGCTAAGGTGGCTCAAAGAAGCTGGGAGTTCAGATAAGATTCAAAAAGACGTTATTTATAAAACTTACCTCAGTAATCATATAAAGGCCCTTCTTTCGAACTTGCTATGGATATGTTCTGCACATTTGGGGCCGGCTCCCACCTTTCTTATTGATAGGGGTGAGTCTAAAGCTAAGAGACAAAAATAAAACTGCTCGCTACTTTCAAACTCTCTTTGACCTCTACCTCTGCGACGTATACTTGGTGCTCAATCTACTTTTCTATAGGAACTACAACGGCAGATGCTCGGGGAAGTTGACCTCTCGCATTCCACCATCCTTGCGTCGCCCTCGTAACACAAGATGTGCTTGCTCTCACAACGAATTGTTGCGGAGTATTGTGAACACCAGACTTGTCCGTTGTGGTGCTCTTTCTTCCAGCTACTAACTATATTTAATCTTCTCTCTTTAAGGCCTCCACGTTTGCGCTCACCTGAGAACTTTGCGTTAGAACTGAGGGATTGGGGTTTTTCAATGTTCATGAGAAAGGGCCCAACCCATCTGTAAATTATATATGATTATAATATATATATATATATATATATATTATTATATATATGTATAATTTATATCATATGTATGAAATACAGTTTTTATATATTATATATATATATATATATTATATATATAATATATATATATAATATATATTAGTGATTTATCGAATGTCGAGTTTTTAATATCGGATGTGAATGCGTATGTCTTATTTTTCACATCCGCGGATGCTGATACTTAATGTTGAATATTTTCGAAGTGTTCAACCCACTCTCCTCACATCCATTTTATCAATTGTGAAATCACCACCCCTATATTCTAAGCAGATTCCCGTTTATCATTCGCGTTTCACTTCCAGAGAGCTTTCATAATTCCCTTGTAAGTACCCATTCATCCTCCTTTCAAACTGTTCATTTACCCTTATTTTGATCCTACGTATGCATCTTTTAGTATTCCTTTTTTCCTCCTTATATAATTCCAAACATCTTCTTTAGAAACAACATCATTTGCTTTTAGTACATTTAACCACGCTTCTATTTTTACTTTTAACCGTTTGCATTACCTTTTCATTCCATTACCTTTTCATTTGCTTCAAGATTTGTTCAGTTTCAATTTGTTCTCATTCAACTGATTTATATGCAAGCGCTTTTAAATACCTATCCTTATGACCTGTTCAGATTAACTTCTCACTATCTTAATTCTACCCACTTTCCTCCTTATCACCTTCCTCTCCATCAAGCCCCAACAAATTAAATTTACATTAAACAACATAATAGATCCGATAATCCCATTCCTAGTCCAATCACTGATTTAACATCCAACATATACTTCAATCATATATTTTTCAATTATTCTTTTCACTTCTATACCATCTCTGTCTACATACAACCTAGTTACCTTTAATAGAGGGATATTTGATGTTTAAGAGAAATTATTAATTTATCACACTATCTCTTCCTGTTACAGAAAATCAATCATTTTCCACACCATTCTCATTTTCGCCGACACCTCAGCCACCCTGTGATATACTATCCCCTTTGTCAATCCGCTCACAACCAATTTAGTCGATCCAACACAATTCAATCTGAAGCTCCTACTCACTATCCAAAGTGCATGTCTTCAGAATTATATAAGAATCAAATGAAAATTGATAGTTCTATTCACCATGTTTCATAAGATAGACATATGTCTACAACAAAATATCCATACCTTGACATATTTCATAAAATTTAAATTATCACTCCACTAGTGTATTTCTATGATCTCACACAACAAAAATGCTGCCACTAGCTGCACTGTTACAAGTCACTCATCAGAACTGGCTGATTCTTCTCTGCCCTCCTCATTCTTTGCACCACCTGCACATATAGATTGTCACACCACACGCACTCATTTCAGCGATTCTTCGTTAATCTTTGTTTCAGTTTCTAAAAACCAAGGGGTGGATAAGAAATCAATTTTGCTCTTGCAAATTAATCCATCTAATTCTCTATATCTTTTAATCTAACTATTGCTTCCTCTGACATTCCATTGTTCCCATACGATGCATATACATTTTCGCTGAAAGAAAGGTCGCTTACGGCGATCATACATTCTCTGAGGCATGCATTAGCATTCCTGGCAAATAAGTAAGAGTGTAGCTGGGCAGCCATGTCCAACTTACCACCCCGATCTCGTTAGTCCCTTCGTACGACAACGCATGAACATACATACGGCATTTTCTTCTCCCATAGTATGTGGGAGAGGATGTCTGAGATGTGTCTAGAGGGCAAGTGTAGTGTACATATGAATCGTATGTTTCTGTTACGTTCATAAAATGTCTGTTGTCATGTCAAGGATGTTGTCTAAGATGAAGTGTGGCATTGATGGAACGCAAAAGAGAAGCAGAAGACCATTACGGTCACGATGATGTTACAACTTCGACCCCCTAGCAAAACCAACAGCAAAACGGGATGAGTAATTCATCTCGCCTGGCGTTTGTGTGTACTCTACGTACTAAAACTACTATATATATAATCTAGTTATTATATATATAATATAATATATATATCAATATAATATATTATATATATACTAATATATTAAAAATATTTTCTATTATATAAATTTTTATTATTATACTATGATGTTTTTAGAAAAAATCTATCTATCTATGCATCTATCTAATCTATATTATCTATCTATCTAGAAGGAGAGAAACTACTTAGTCTGGATATATAGAACTAATATATATAAAATATAAATATATTATATATATATGAGCAATATATATTATATATGCTCTATTATAAACATTGAAATACATTTGTGACAAGAATTTATATTTTTCCTTTATGACTTCTTTTAACATAAATGGTTTAAAGAAGAATGTTATATAAGCGTATAAAAGTTAATTAAAAATGAATGTAATAATATTTTTTATAGCTTTGGGACAGTAATGAAATTAAAGACTGACGTCACATATTGTTCTTTTTATACATTTAAAAAGGTTTAATTGTTTTTTTTTTTTTTAACATATAAAAAATTGTTTGTTATTATTTTTCCCTTCAATTTTTATTTTTTTTATTTTCTTTCCATTTCTTCGCAGTCATTAATACTATTCAAAATAAATTAAAAAAATTATTCTTATATATAAGTATCATAATATAAGGATATTATCCTTCCAAAATAAATTATTCATATATATATATATATAGTATATATATATATATAGATATATAGAAATATACGATATAATATAATTATATAATATATCTATATACTATATTATATATATATATATATATATATATACTATTATATAGATATTATATATAAGTAAAAGTATATATGTATATATATTATATAAATAATATAGAAACTTATATTTTACACATGGTATAGATAAAATGTAACTTAATGACATATATTTATATGGTTATATCATTACTCTTTTATAAATATCATTAATCTTATTATATAAGATATATATATATATATATATCAGGTTGGAATGCAAGAGATTCTCATAAAAGCTTCTATTTGTAGGAAATGTCAAATAAGGTTCGATATCAACTTATACACAGCTCGAAAGTGTTCCATACGGAAATAGAAAGATATTAGATAAGTAGATCACAGGAAATAGAAATGTCGTTAAAAGTTAAAGAAATCTGGAATCTTCAGTAAAAAAAAAAGTAGTTAGGTAATTAATAATCTAACAAGTTGAAGATCATTGATTAAAATTATGGAAAATAAAAATTTTAATAGAAGAGAACCATTAAGAAAACCAGAATTGATAGATTTAATGGAATGAATGGAAAGAAAATCTAGAGGAAAGGCTGCAGAAAGAAAAACAAATTCCAAGAGAGGGAGAGAGAGAGAGAGAGAGAGAGAGAGGAGGAGAGAGAGAGGAGAGAGAGAGAGAGAGAGAGAGAGAAGAAGAGAGAGAGAGTTTGTCAATAAATGAATGTGAAATAGTTCAGTAAGAGTTAGAGTATTGAGTTAGAAAGCGGTTGAATTGAACGTCTCATATATATTGAGATAAGAAGAGTGGTTGGGTTAAAAACACCCCACAATTATAATACGTCCTTCATACAAGAACCACAATGACACAGAACCTCTAATCTAATAAAATCGTATCTTTTTCTTTCCTAGATGAAAAAAAAAACATCATACATATTAAAAATAGATGAAATAACAGCTGGACCAAGGTGTTTGGAAAATTAGGTTTAGCCAGAGAATTTATATATATATATATATATATATATACTAATATTATATGAGTATATATTATAATATATATATATATATATATTTATATATATATATATATATATAATATATAAGTATATATATTATATATATTTATATACATATAATAGATAGCGCATATATATATATCAAGGGGCGATCGTTATATGGGAGCGTGGAGACCGCTCCATCTTCATTAAGTGAAGACATAAATCTGCAATTAAAAACACTTAAATAAAACCACCATATCCAATTATGGATATAAATAATTGGATGGCAATTTATTAAAAAACTGTTTGTGCATATTTTGTTGTGTACTATTTTATAATTAAGAAATTGAATTAACATACTCGTATCAGTTTTCATATATTATTTTGAATTTCTATTTTATAAGAAGCGTGAGAGTATGAGCGAAATCGTTTCGTTCAATCCTTACTCTTATAGTTCATGTAAAAAATTTATTATTGTCTGCAGTGATACAATAAATATACAGTTTGGAGCGATTAGCGTGTTCGCTTTGTAAATTGTCGTAAAGTTATTATTATTAATAAACATTATTATTATTATTATTATTATTCATTATTACTATTTATTATTATATTTTAATTTTTTCGTGTATAGAGCTACTAGTATTAGTATCAGTATTACATTTATTATTCTAATTATCTAAGGTAAAATATATAATTTTTACTTATTGAAACTTTTTTTATATCTCTTTTATTATTATTTAATTATTATTATATTAATTATTATTATTTATTATTATATTATTTATTATTATATTTATATTATTATTATTTATTATAATATATTAATATATATATTATAATTATAATATATTATTACATATACTATTATTTTATTATTATATTTATTATTATATTATATTATATTTTATTATCTATTATTAATATTATTAATTATTATTATTTTATTATTAATTATTTATTATTATTATATTATTATTATCTAGTTGATCTATATATATAGGTATATATTCCAGAAGTTGGAGTGTTCTTTAGAAATATGTCAATAATTCCAACCTTTTTTTCACAAATGTTCTCAGAGATAGCATCTGTATTAGATGAAAATATATTGGGCCCGACTGTTAAAACAAAAGTGGATTTTAAACATCCAAACTGAATCAAACCATGTCTTTTTGACATTACAAAGAGCATTTTTAGAGGGCTTTGAAAAAAATTCGAAACACGGAAAAAAAACAAGGAGGGAACACTAGAGCAGGAGTTTGCAAGACTAAACTAATCCTACTTTGATATTTTTGAGCGCACTTATTTATTGCCATATAATGCAACACGTAGATTCTTTTATAATAAAAATTCAATCAAGTTTTTCCAAATTTTTGTGTCATAAACAAGCTGTGAGTGAACTACAATAAGAATTAGTTTAGATTAGAAAACAGTATGACCACCATAATTGACTAACCCCAATAATTTTTTTTTGGGACACGGAACGTTATGATGTTTGTGAGGATGAAGAGAAGATAACGTTTAAATGCTGTCAATATACTATGAATATAAAAAATTACTGAAGTATATGAGTGCAATTTAAAAGGCACTAACTGTTTTATCCAATTTTTTAACATCTATGAGACTCAATCTGAACTTTCAAGTTATATATTCGTTTATGAAATTTTCTATTCTTCGCAAAGGAGCTCTTGATTTTTTAAGTACATTGTGGAAAATGGAATGGACCGACTTTTAAGAAACATGGGGGTAAAGTTGCTAAAAATTTTAAAAAACTACTCCAATGTCATCGCATGAAGACCAATGTTGCTTTTTTAGATTAAAAAGAATAGGAAAGAAATTGGGAATACAATTGGCCAAGATAGACTAATGCCTCGTTGCGCTTGCAACTGCAATAGAATAATCTGCTACGATCATTGTTTTTTTGACATTTGTGACTTGACTCTATATGCAAGTCAAAGTAAACGACAAGAATGGACTTAGATACAATTTCAAAAATTTTACAAATTAATTATAAAGTAAGCATTTAATTATTTATATTTATTTTAAATTCATTTGGATAGGTAACTTTTTTTAATAATTGACCTATCTATGCATATTTCGAAGGAAGTAGAATAATGCCAGAGTTGGCTAACCTTTAGTAAAAAATGCGAATATATATATTCATATATATAATATACTTATATACTATATATATACCATATGTATATAGTATACGTAATATATATATATATATTATATAATATATATTATATATTTTATTTCAAATATAATATTTTATTAGAACTATTTTCTTAATAATAAAAATATACTTATAATACTATAATATATATTTATATTAATATATTATACTATATTATAATAATATTTAAAGTTAGTATGAATTGTACTTATATTTACTATACTATATCATAATATATATAATATATAAGATATAGATGAAATATGAATAGGTTTATAACATATATATAATATATGATATATATAATATATATATATATATATATATATATATAATAGACCAACAATATATATATATAATAGATTATATAATATATATATATATATATATATATATATATATATGTGAAACTCTGCACACCGTCCATTCTACCACGAGTTCGCCACTGATATAATACTTATATATTATATAATAACATATGATATATTTATAGATTATCCTATAGAGGATATGATGTTATATAATAATAATATATTTTATATATATATATATATATAACATATATATATAAATTAATACTACTACCTAATAATATAATCTGATATATGGTAGTATATGCATAATGACGAAAGAGATAAAATTGCCAAAAAAAGAACAAGAATATGGGAATCGATTCTTGACAGCAAAAGAAGCAAAATGCTTTTCTTCTTCAAAGATAACTCAAAGCCATTGTTACGAACATTGACTGCCAAAAGACAACCTCCATAGGAACTGCTTATATTACTGGTAAAAACGATTTAAAAATAATTGAAAGGAGAGCGGGGCAAGGTCGAGAATCAAAATCTGAATACAGATGGTCTTTCCCAGACATTCAGTTTTATACAGTACCAACACAACACATACACACAGACCCAACACACACACACACACACACACCACACAACACACCACACACACACACACACACACACACTACACAAACACACACACACAAAAATATACTATATTATATATAATAGATTATATATATATATTAATCTATATATATATATCTGGAATTTACTATATATGTGTATATATTATATATATATATATATATATATATAATATATATATATATCGACTATATATTCAAGTACTCCCAGAACTACTGTGACACACCAATAGCGGTGTGATGTAAAAACAAATAAGGAGTTCAATTTAATATGTACACGATATAATCTGTAACCAATATTAATGTAAAAAAAATAAAACAGTCATTCAATATGACCGCTTTTGCCTTAACACAAACCTTAAGTCTGTTGGGACAGTCGTCCATTGCAGCACGCACGACCTCCATCTGAAAGTTTTCACAGCATTCGTAAGAGCTCGAGTTAAAAGAACTATAATATTTGTACGTAGTCTTGAAGAGATTATAAGCTCTAAAACAGCGCTTAATTTGTAATTCAAAGGATTAAGATCCTAAGCGTCAACCGTCAGAAAGTGGGAACATTGTACCTGCGCCAAGCTTGAACTGAACTTGCTTTTATGTGCAGGTGCTGAAATTTATTTTAAAGGTCCATGGTTCATTTTCAAAGGGAGTTCTAACTATGGTGGTTTTACCACACTTTCTTTTTACACGGTTGCCGAGTAATTAACATCTTATTCGCAAAAAATGAATGTCTTTGACCACATCGTAACTAACTATTCACCAAACCATCATCGAAGCCGGATGATGACGTCTTTTTATGCGTGGTACGAGATCTGATGCTCCCTTAGATGACGTAACATACTTCCCATCGTTTTAACCTAACCGAACCTAGCCTAACCTAACCTAACCATTCTTCCACGGTAAAGATCTTTTCGTCTGTAAAAAGAATTTTTAGGTGGTGATCATGCGCGTACTTAATCAAAAGGCATTTACAATTTTCACTCCTACCTTTCTTTAGGGCATCCATGAGTAATGATGCCCGGTGTATACATCTAGTAATGTTTATATATATATATATATATATATATATATATATATATATATATATATATATATATATATATATATATATATATATATATATATATATATATATATATAGAGAAAACATCAATATACATAAACACAGAAGATATATATAATAATATATATATATATATATATATATATATATTCTTCTCTTCTTATATGTATATATATATATATATATATATATATGCATATATATCAGTGGCGATGCGGTGAAACTATCTTCAAGGGGAAGCAATTTCGAGCATATATATATATATATATATATATATATATATATATATATATATATATTTTTTACGTCTATTTATATGTATGTGAGATATATATATTTTTCTATATATGTAAAACTTTTTAATTTTTATATAAATATATATTTATATATATTTATATATATATATATATATATTTAATATATATATATATATATATATATATATATATATATATATATATATATATATATATATATATATATATATATATATATATATATATATATTATATATATATATATATATATATTTTTTACGTGTATTTATATGTTAATTCTATTCTTCTATTTTCTTGATTAAATAAATCTATTACTTGTTTTTTAGGGGTGTTTTTTCACAGAATTGCGTTTTATTTTTCTAAATTAAAATTGGAAAATTTTAAGTAAATTATTATTAAAGAATTTAATAAATTTCGTATATTAAGCGGAAAAAATGTGCTTTTGGAATAGGAAGAAGCTAATTTTTAATGATTTATTGTTAAAAAAAAAAAAAAAGTAATTCAGCGGGAAAAGGATGCTTTTATCTTAAAAGCATCCTTTTGTCATTTACTTATGATATGAGTCAGATTACATTGCTCTCTCTCTCTCTCTCTCTCTCTCTCTCTCTCTCTCTCTCTCTCTCTCTCTCTCTCTCTCTCTCTCTCTCTCTCTCTCTCTCTCTCTCTCTCTCTCTCTCTCTCTCACCAAAATCGCAACTGACCAAGGAATGGTAAACAATACATAGTATTCAATACTGTTAATGTGATTAACAGTCAAATGAAAAATTGGTAAAATAGAATAATTAATTGTAATAACACTGGTCAACAATGATTTTTGAACTAAAACGGGAATAGGTGTTCTATGTAGGTATAGTTGTCCTGAATGCGATGATGTAGTCGAAAATGACGTATCACGTCACAATTGTCTGTTATGAGTCATTACTGAGTCATGCTTGAACACGAAAAATCGTGAAAATATATAATGTTCTCGCTGAGAATTTTGTAGTATGCTCGCAGTTACAGAGTTGTTTTTCAGTGTAAAGGTTGTGTCTGTGTGTTGTTAGTCTTTTAATATATATATATATATATATATATATATATATATATATATATATATATATATATATATATATATATATATATATATATATATATATATATACTTTTTATATATATATATATATATATATATATATATATATGCTTCGATGTTAATTTAGTTTGTTCAGATATATATTTAAAAAGTATGAGTACCAAACGTGTTTGTATAAATTCTCCGAATGTCTTTTGCTACGTATGTGGAGAATATACTACGAAAAGTCAACGGAAACCAATCACTCAATTGTTTAAAACGGCTTATAAACATTATTTTAAGTGTGCGTTGGGTGACCAGGATAAGCCATGGGCCCCACACATAACATGCATTAGATGTTATGTTAAATTAACCCAGTGGTTAAAAGGTGAAAAAGCGCATTTGCCCTTTGGAGTGCCGATGTATTGGATGGAGCAAAGGAATCATATACAGGATTGCTACTTTTGCTTAACAAATGTATGTGGCTTCAATTCAAAAACTAAAGCAAACATTGCCTATCCGACAATTAACTCAGCCAGGAGACCAGTCCCCCATAATGATGAGAACCTACCGATTCCTATAGCACCAGCTTCTTGGAAAGAGGTTCCTGACTCAGATGAAGATTTGTTTGACTCTAATGCTGGAGCATCGGGTGCTGCAGATATGCCATATATCCCAGACGAATCAAATGCAACACCACACATGATTACGCAACCGGAACTAAATGATTTAGTACGAGACCTGTATTTGTCAAAACAGCAAGCTGAAATCTTAGGTTCACGCCTGCAGGAGTGGAATTTGTTAGATCAAAAGGTTAATATTAGTATATATAGAAATAGAAACAGGAATTTAGAGAAATATTTTACAAAGAGTAACTTAATATGTTCATGTTCCGATGTTAATGGACTTATGCGTGAGCTTGGTATTCCGTATTTAGATGGTGAATGGCGCTTATTCATAGACGCTTCAAAAACTAGCCTAAAAGCCGTCTTATTGCATAACTCAAACAAGTTTCCCTCAATTCCGGTTGCGCATGCTGTTGGAATGAAGGAAACCTATGAAAGTATGTCCGAAATATTGAAGGCTATTAAATATTATGACCACACATGGCTTATCTGTTGTGATCTGAAAGTTGTTGGACTCCTTCTTGGTCTACAGGGAGGATTCACCAAACACTGTTGTTTTTTGTGTTTATGGGACAGCCGGGATACTAAGCAACATTACGTACGAAAAACATGGAGAGAAAGAGATACATTTACCCCGGGCAAAGAGAATGTTAAGTATAAGCCCCTTGTAGATCCTAAGCGAGTTATTTTACCACCATTACATATTAAACTTGGATTGATGAAGAATTTTGTGAAGGCCATGGATAAGGAAGGAGATGGATTTAAATATTTATGTGACGTTTTTCGTGGCTTAAGTAACGCTAAATTGAAAGAGGGCGTTTTCGTCGGACCGCAGATTCGACAACTACAACGTGACCCCGCTTTTGACAAGAAATTAAACCATGATGAACTATCTGCATGGAATTCCTTCAAAGACGTTATTACAGGCTTCCTTGGAAACAAACGAGTTGAAAATAGCGATCGTATAGTAGAGAGGTTGCTAGTTAATTACAAGAACTTAGGCTGCAGAATGTCACTAAAAATACATTTTTTACATTCTCATCTGACATTCTTTCCACCAAATCTCGGGGCAGTAAGCGATGAACAAGGTGAAAGATTCCACCAAGATATACAGCAAATGGAGAAACGTTATCAGGGCAGATGGGATGAAGCAATGATGAGTGATTACTGCTGGTTTCTGAAAAGAGAAGACACTTCAGAACATAAAAGAAAAAGTAGTTATCGAAAGTTCAATGTGGCACAAATTCAGGAAAATTAAGGTAAATATATATATCATTTTTATGTGGTAATGCATTATACATACATGTTTTATTACTCGTGACATCATAACTCTGTAAATTTGACTATAAAATTAATTAATTTTATAGTCAAGTTTAATAATAATAATATATCTTTGTTACAACATACGCATATTTGGAGGTATTATACCTTAACTTTGGAAGCTTGTAACTCAAAAACTATACGTGATACAAGAATTCTAAAATCATTTTCGGAATCTGCATGAAAAATACGTATAGTTTCACCTAATTTTATTTCAGTTACGAAAAATTTCCCAAAATTTGTTGACCAGTGTAATTAATGTAATTGTTTAAGATTGAATAATTTAAATTTTTAAAATTACCTTTTATTTATATATATATATATATATATATATATATAATATATATATATATAAATATATATAATAAAAATAATATATATATATATTATATATATATATATATATATATATATATATATATATATATATAATATATATATAATAATAATAATAATATATATTAACTCGATTTCTCCCATGGAACGCTCGTCTTTAAATTAATAATAATATATATATATATATATATATCAGAATAATAATGTATTAATATATATATCTGTATTTATTTTATAATGTATATAATATAATATAATAAAAACTATAATATGCTATATATATATATATATATATATATATATATATATATATATATATATATATATATATATATATATATATTTCCAAAATTAATTTGAAATACTCAATTTCGCATCTCAGTATTTACATCCCTTTATTCCATTTAGATCCAACATTTGAAATTCAGAATGTAAATAAGACAAAAAGGAAAGTAATAATATAGAAATTTGCACTTCACCAGGTGAAGCTCTAAAACTCCATTTCGTCGCCTTCTTTATTAATAATTCAAAAGTCAGTAAAAAATTTCTTTTAGAAATTCATTTCGTTTTTCTCGCAAAGTTAATTGAGTGAGGATTCAGCTACGCTTCAAAGAAGTTTACGATATATACGATTCGCATGTATAGTTTAATAGTTTTATCAAGAGGTTAAAAGTAATAAAGAATATATATATATATATATATATATATATATATATATATATATATATATATATATATATATATATATATATATATATATATATATATATATATATATATATATATATATATATATATATATATATATATATATATATATATATACGATTAATGGCGTAGCTAGATGTTTTTACATGGGTAGAATTAGATATTTATAGTTCTATATGTATATAAATTTTGTTATAAAAAAAGAAAAAAATATATAAAAAAAAATATATATATATATATATATATATATATATATATATATATATATATATATATATATATATATATATATTTTTATATATAACATATTTATAAATATATATTTAAATAATAAAATGTATATATATATATATTTTGGTAGCCATATGTATACTAACCTATATATATATATATATATATATATATATATATATATATATATCAGTGGCGAGGCGTGGCATTTTCCAGCAGTCATCGCTACAGTTCCCGGTTCCCTATTTCGACATTATATATATATATATATATATATATATATATATATATATATATATATATATATATATATATATATATATATATATATATATATATATATATATATTTATATCAATTATATATACAACCTCCTGTGGCAAACCATTCCAAAATTTAACAACTCTATGCTGAAAGAATGCTTTCTTATATCAAGATGGCATGCTTTCTTCTTAATTTTCTTGTTATGCCCCCTGGTCTCCCGTCCGTGCTCTACTATGAAGAATTTATTGGTCTCCGTATTATCAATAGATGTAAAAATTTTGTAGAATTGTATCATGTCCCGTCTGAGAAATCGCCTTTCTACTGAAAACATTCCTAACTCCTTCAGCCTCTCCTCATAGCTCTTACCCTCAAACCCAGAAATCATCCTTGTTGCTCTACTTTGCACTCTCTCTAGCATATCTAAGTCTTTCTTTAAATAAGGGGCCCAAACTTGTGCAGAATACTCTATTATTGGCCTAACATAGCTATTATACAGTTTACTTATTACTTCTTTGCTCTTGTAAACAACATTGCGATTTATTATGCCCAGCATCTTATTAGCTTTATTCCTTGCTTTCAAACACTGATTAGCTACTTTCAAATTACTGCTTATAATCACACCTAAATCTTTTTCTTGGTCCACAGACTCAAGCCAATCCCCATTCATATCATAGTTAAAACTTTTATTTGAGAAACCTAGGTGAAGAACCTTACAATTTTTACTATAAAAATTCATTTGCCACTTATCTGCCCTATCAAGATCATTTTGAATCTTTATACATCCTTCACTTTTCCTAACTGAGGTGGCCACTTTGGTATCATCTGCAAACTTAGAAACCTTGCATCACTTATATATATGAGGAACAATAGTAACCCCAGCTCTGAACCCTGTGGGACACCACTCTTCACTATTTCCCATGATGACTTATTGCCATTTAGTTGTACACACTGTTTTCTATTCCACAACTACTCTTTAATCCAACCAATTCTTGAACACACTTGACCTATGTTTCACTACTAGTCCTTCTCTCTATAAATACACCATTTCGCTCCTATTGGTAAATCTGACCACAACCTAATATCTCTTAATTTCAATACTTTCTCTCCAAAATATAATTGGAATGACTGCTTTGACTCTGATGACGCTTCGGCTTCTGCCACTAAGGTGGGAGCTGTAATCGTTGACGGGATGAGCAGGTTCATTCCTTCTTCGACTAAATCTTTCTCTCCTCATAATCCATGGTTCGATCGTGCTTGTTCTCTGGCCATTCAGGCTAGAGACAGCGCATATCGGGAGTGGAAAAATTCTCGTTCTCCTATCACTCTCGCTAATTTTCACTCAGCTAGAAATCGTTGCAGGGATACTCTTCGACGAGCAAAGCGGGCTTTCATCAAACGAAAGTGCGCTAACCTCCTTGGATCTCCTACTAACAAATCTTTCTGGCCTCTTGCCAAAAACATCTCTAACAATTTCTGTAAATCATCTTTTGCCCCTCTTATTCGATCTGATGGCTCTGTTGCTAACTCTCCAACTGAAAAGGCCAATCTCTTCGGCCTCCTATTTTCCTCTAACTCAACCTTGGACGATTCTGGCATTCCTCCTCCTTCTCCTTCTCCTCTCAGGTGTCCTATGTCTTTACCTGTGATTACATTTGATCGGGTACACGGGCTCCTGAGATCTATGAACGTTAGGAAGGCGGGTGGCCCGGATGGCATTCCTCCCCGAGTTTTGAGGGAATGTGCTTACGTGCTGACCCCGCCCCTCGTTCAACTATATTCTCTATGTCTTAATACTAGCACTTTCCCTCAGTGTTGGAAGCACGCACATGTCCAACCTATTCCGAAAAAGGAAGCCGCTCTGATCCTTCTAACTATCGCCCTATAGCTCTCACTTGTATTCTATCTAAGATCTTTGAAACCCTTCTCAACTCTCATTTCTTAGATCATCTGGAATCTCATTCTCTTCTTTCCGATCGCCAGTACGGCTTTCGGCGTTCAAGATCTACTGGCGATATACTTTCCTATTTAACCGATTTATGGTTTTCCGCTCTTAGGAACTACGGGGAGACTTGCGTGGTGGCGCTTGACATATCCAAAGCATTTGACCAGGTATGGCACGCGTCACTGCTCTCCAAGCTCCCCTCCTTTGGGTTTCCTCCTTCTCTTTGCTTACTTATGTCTAGCTTTCTTTCATGTCGCTCAATATCGGATGTGGTTGATGGAGCGACTTCTTCTTTTTCTGTCAATAGTGGTGTTCCTCAGGGTTCGGTCTTATCTCCTACTTTATTCTTACTTTTCATTAATGATCTTCTCACCTGCACATCTAACTCTATCCACTCTTATGCCGATGACTCGACCCTTCACTCTTCAACTCATTTCAATTCTGCTCCTTCTTTTACTTCTAGAATTGCATCTCGTCTTAATCTTTCTGATTCTATTCTCGCTGATCTGGATAGAATTTCCGATTGGGGTCGTCTCAACCTTGTGAAATTCAATTCTTTAAAAACTCAACTTCTACAAATCTCCCTCTAAAACACCTTCTAACTTTCCTATATCTTTCGACTGTTCTCTCGTCTCTCCTGTTGACAATATAAACATCCTTGGCCTTAACATAAACAAAAAACTGTCTTGGAAACCTCACATCACAACGGTTGCTAGGGCGGCCTCAAAGAAACTGGGAGTTCTGTTTAGACTGCGAGACTTTTTTCCCTCTTCTCAGTTACTCCAGCTATACAAGGGTCTCATCCGCCCTTGTATGGAGTACTGTTCTCATATCTGGGGGCTCTGGTTTCACCCGGCTTTTGGACAGGGTCGAGTCAAAAGCCAAAAGGCTTATAAACTGTCCTGTACTTTCCAGTTCATTTGACCCTCTATCTTTGCGGCGCCATGTTGGTACTTTATCTCTTTTCTATAGGTACCACAGCGGCAGGTGCTCGAGGGAACTTACCACCCGTGTACCACCACCTTTACGACGCCCTCGTAGCACAAGGGGTGCTGTGTCTGCCCACGAGTTTTGTGTGGATCTTGGTAACTCCAGGCTAGTTCGCTGCGGTGTTTCCTTCTTTCCTGCCACCTCTGTTCTGTGGAATTCTCTTCCATCTTCTGTGTTTCCTGCTGAATTTAATCTCCCTCACTTTAAAGCCTGCGTCTGTGCTCATCTGCGTAATTTGCGCTAGCGGATGAAACTTTGGTGTGCAACACCCCCTCCCTGAATAGGGCTCTGCCCGTGAGTGGTGGTGACAACTAAAAAAAAAAAAATGTACCACTCCACCTATACCACATTGAAGTAACTTCTTCATCAGCCTTATGTGGGGAAAAAAAAAAAAAAAAAAATATATATATATATATATATATATATATATATATATATATATATATATATATATATATATATATATATATATATATATATATATATATATATATATATATATATATATATATAGAGAGAGAGAGAGAGAGAGCGGCCGAAGTAGTTTTTTAAATTAGAATTGGAAAGGAAGAATAAAAATAAAAAAAACAGCAAAAAAATCAAATTCATATTAAATTTCAATAATAATAATAATAATAATAATAATAATAATAATAATAATAATAATAATAATAATAATAATAATAATAATAATAATAATAATAATAATAATAATAATAATAATAATAATAATTATAATAATAATAATAATAATAATAATAAATAATAATAATAATAATAATAATAATAATAATAATAATAATAATAATAATAATAATAATAATAATAATAATAATAATAATAATAATATTTGTTACTTTTCAAAGTAGTTTCCCATTAAAATACATTTTCTTTCAAGGAAAACGAATTTTTGCCAATATTTTAAGCTTGTTTCATTATATTTCGTACTTTATAAAATATATATTATTTCTAAAGTAAGGAACTTTAATTGACTTATTTTTGTAAAAAGAGTAAAATTTATTATTGTATTTCACTGATTCTAATAATAATTTATGAATTTATAATTTCTTTAATAATTTACTATATTTCAGAAGTCCGAAGTTTGAACGAAATTTTAAAGTACTTATGCTTTAATATGAGAAACAAATTCGCTCAAATAGGGCTTCAGCGACAAATCTATAGATGAGCTAGCCATGTTATATCACTATACATTTTTGGCGCAATTTGATTGGCGTAGAGATGTGAACATTATATAATAATACTGATAATGTGCTCGCAATTGATCCGACAAATTTACAGATTACCTGGGCATGTTATATTAATATTAATTCATTGTAATTGATCCGCTTTTCAAGCGCATTTATATATATATATATATATATATATATATATATATATATATATATATATATATATATATATATATATATATATATATATATATATATATATATATATATATATATATATAATGAAAATGAAAATAATAATGAAATTTGAAAAAAGAATTGATTTATTTTTTATCTCATCTGGT
>JABUQX010015457.1:0-2500 GCA_015478945.1 Trachelipus rathkii | reverse complement strand
TATATATATATATATATATATATATATATATATATATAGTACACTATATATATATATATATATATATATATATATATATATATATATATATATATATATATATATATATATATATATATATATATATATATATATATATATATATATATGCAGCCTCCAGATTAGCTGTCCCCTGTATCTAAAAAACTATGATAGCTACGTAAAAACTGAATACATTTTTGAAATCAGCGCACATTGTAATGGAGGAAAATGAAGAAGAAATAAAATAAAGTGCGATAAAAAATAATAATAATAAATAGGTTTCATGTACGATAATTCTCTCGTTCCCCCAAATTTTCGCGTTCCCCAGTCATGAGTCCCCCAATGTTAATGCGAACGCATGTAGGCATCTATCTTAACTTTAACACACACACACACACACACACACACACACACACACACACACACACACACACACACACACACACACACACACACACACACACACACACACACACACAGATTAATGGCTTTTCCTAACCTAACCTATATGCAATTTTATTTTTTTAATTTTTGCCATTATTTTTAGTTTCCCCTAAAGTATTGAAAAGATATAAAGAAAACGTTTATTTTTTATGGGTATCATGTTTAAATTAAGTTTGGAAACGTACGATTATAACATTTTTGAGTTATTTATTAAAATTAATAATTATTAATTTTTTTTTTTGGTTCTTGCATTACAATGTACGCTGAATTCAAAAATGTATTCAGTTTTTATGTAGATATAGTGTTTTTTTTTTAGATACAGGGGGCACCTAATCTGGAGACTGGCCATATATATATATATATATATATATATATATATATATATATATATATATATATATATATATATATATATATATATATATATATATATATATATATATATATATATATATATATATATATATATATATATATATATATATATATATATCCCGGTATAGCGTCGGGCGGGGTGACGTGGGCCACTTTAGGTATAACTTCGTCTCCCCACTTTCCCCTAATACACTTTTTGGATTTTTTTTCCTGAAAATCAAGGCCCTATAGTAGGTCATAAGCACACAAAAAAATAATAATGTAATTCTAATAATCATAGTTTTATTAACGTTTAAATAAAGCTCATTTAGACTCACCTTGAAGGGGTGAATCGGACCACCATTGTGGGGTGAATTGGGCCATCTTTTTAAATTCCTCTTTTATGTATAAATTCAATTTTATATTTTAATTTTTACTTAATATAGTAATTGTTTATTATATTAAATTTAGTAATAAGTAATTAAAATTTCAATAATGATAAATAAAATAAGAATAAAAATGTGGTGGCCCAATTCACCCCATTCATGGGACAAATTTTGACACTTTTTTGAATTCATATTTTCCATATAAATTTCATTTTTTATTTTAATTTTTACTTAATATAAGTAACTGTTTATTATATTTAAATTAGCTATACGTAATAAAAATGTCAATAATAATAGGCTACATAAAATAAGAATAACAATGGTGGCCCAATTCACCCCATCATCAATTTTTATGGGGGGGGTGAATCGGGCCAAGTTAGGCCCAGCGATTTAACCACTATGCACTGTTTGGAACAAAAATTTACTTTGCCAGTTTAAAGCTAACATACTCAACTGTATACACTGAAAAAATAATTAAAATCCATCCACAATTTTTCATTTTATAACAAAGTTAAAAAAACTCACATTTTTCAAAAGTGAAATTCTATTTAAGGACATTTTATACCCTAATATCAGGAATGGCACGGAAAAAATCAATTGGTTTTTTCAACTGATTTTTTCACTTGATTTTTTGCTCCAAAAAATCATGATTTTTAGCTCCAAAAAATCATGATTTTTTTCTTTTTTTTGCATTTTTATTTATATTTTTTATTTTTTTTTTTATATTTAAGTGATTTAATTTCAATAGAAATAAAAAATTAGAATAATAATATCATAGCAAGGCTACTCTGTTTCAAATTTCTACACAATAAAAATGTCAACAAAAGATCATGTTTCAAACATGTTTCTTTTATTTCTGATGTAATATATTATCATTATTACAAATAACACTCTTTATTGGTGCTGTTTCATTGTGTCATAGACTAAAAGCCCTATTTTAAGATTTTGAACTCAGATATAAGGCCTAGGGTTAAAAATAATACTTAATGGAACTTAAAAAAAAGTTTGTTTACTAATTATATTTCGCGGAACTTATCCTTTAAAGGGTAGTTAACCGATATATATCGAACGAACGATGTAATCGATTTTTTTCGATTATTTCAAGGCAATAGTGCGTTAAGGTTGCCAATAAGTTTTTTTTTTTTTAACGAAAGGAATACCCAAGATTAAATCGCAAAGATATAAAGTCAGGGTCTCTTGGCCTCAGCGGGGACGACGGGGGACTTCGTCCCCCTCTGTCCCACCGTCGGCTCGAGACCCCTTCAAAAAAATAATTAAATTTTTTTTTTTTTAAC
>JABUQX010015456.1:80000-84037 GCA_015478945.1 Trachelipus rathkii | reverse complement strand
TTTAGTGGATATTTATTAACATTTATCCATGTTAGGTAATAAAGAAATAGAACTCGGATCAAATTGATGACTCTCGAATTAAACCTTATTGTGAGTGATGTATATAATGGTTCGAATCCGAATCCGAATCCCTGTGTGTGGAAATGTATCGAATCCGTGTGTGTGAAAATTGTCGAATCCGAATCCAGCACCTCGGATTCGAATCACTCGTGATTATCAGATCTGAATTTACCCTATCTCAATAACTTAATATAATATATACACTAGGCAAAAATAATAATATATAGCACTCCACAGCCAAAAAATGCCACCAGGTGAGTAGGAATATAAAGATCTGCTTACAAAGTATTATAATTTATTAGATCTAGAACGAGAAGAATGTAATTAGAAAAATAATATATATAAGTAGGTATTGATCAACAACAACGTAAGTGACTTGTAAAATATGTGACCTACTATTGTCACGGTATATAAAGCCAGTCAGATAAGATATGACATTACTCTATACTATTCAGTGATGTGAATAGAAGTTTATCGCAACAGTGAGTTTACACTTCATAGATAATTAGTGTATGGCCCCCTCGGCTTTCTCTATGATCTCGAATTGACACTCGAGTACGTGGCAAGATATTCTGATATTATAAGCTTACGGTATCTCACTCATTGTCTCTGCACCTCACCCACTGTAAGCTCTCCGACAGGATTGTGATCTGACCTCACGGAGCGTGTTTTGTAGATCATATATATATATATAGTGGGGGAGAAATACTTCACGTTAACTACTCCGTTTATAATGAGCATTGCCCCAATCAAATTTGATTCTATATGGAGAGATTATTGACGTAAGTGGCCAGGGCGATTATAGTATTAGTGTGGCTAATGGATTTTAAAATAGAACTATAAAAACACATGAGGCGATATGGTGGGCGGGTCCATTGTCTCACTGCTATATCAGAATGAGAGTTACTAGTGATTTCGTGAATTAATATCTATGCGCAGACCTACAAAGAGGTCACCAACATCTTCGCCTGGCACCTCATTACAAGGATCTGCCTCACACGAGAATGCGTGGCGCGCGCAATGTGGTCAGACCTGACTCTCCAGTCGCAATTGCAGAGCTACGCACTGATTTGTGTATTTTGCTCCTTCCTGCCTCTAGGAAGTTCACCCCTCATGCAACAAGAAATATAGATCAACACGGTTCCACTGCATTATATCGGCCCCTGAACATCTCGGCACAATTGTCACATGCGCAATCCTATATAGTAACTGTGGGACTCATCCGCACGAATTTTGAGGTAGGATTGGCATACGATGCGGAGTAAACAGACAAGGTAATTACCCTCTCTATTTCTGGATACTCACGGTGAAAAGAAAGGTATGTATAGCTATAAGCCTTTTAACGTACGAGAGACAGTTTTACTCATGTGAATGGTAGCGGTGTCTCCATGGCCCAAATTATAGACTGACTCTCTTACGATGTGCTTCTCGGCAGTGGACCCTCTTTCCATGCCGTTCGTGACGTAGGTGCCCTTATGTGACTTCTTAGTCTGGAAGTAGATGCGTGACTCGATATACTAAGCGGCATCGGCAAAGAGATCGCGTCCAGGACGCGAGGGAACACTCAGTTGATATCCGGACTTATTTAGTCCTCTGCCGCCATGCTCCTCATCTCCTTCCCCAGTCTGCCAATCTCGAAGGACCTGCGTCTCATCTAGTCCCGCTTCATAAGCGGCCCTCAGCAGGCGAAAATAGATAAACAACAAGAAAAAGGTGACAACATAAATGTTACTCTAACATGAAAATTATGTGCTCGAATATTGGAGACTCGGAAGCTGCCATCACGTCTCGTCTCTGCGTACTTGTACGCCGCCTGCTAGGTTCTCACGATGTCTTCTTTGTATTCCCCTGAGCCACATCTGTTGTGGGGACGGGTATAATACGTTTGTGCACGTCATTTAGCTCTTACCATCTGTGTTGTCGCTGCCAGGCCCGAAGCGCAGTATGTTTAATTTCTCTATTTAAGTTCGCCGCGTGTCTGCGATGGCTTTACTCACACACTGACGTGCGAAATTGCCTGGTGAGCAGAAGCAAGGGTCATGCGGGAGAGCGGATAATATTGACACTATATCTACGATGAATATATGTGAGATTCTTGACTAAGTATCTCTATTGATCTACATTTTATAGTGTGGTTATATATATTCTAATATCTAATACTATTTTTGCTCGCCTCTAATCCCTTTTGAATACAGTGGATGACACTCTGCCCTCCCGCTCGCCGTTATGGAGGCATCGCGATGAGGTGGTTTGTAATGTTCCTAACACCGGTATCAGTGAGATCAAAACACGTATATACAATCCACTATCTCACAGTTACTCCATTTCTCTATTACTTTATATTATAATATATATATATGTGTTGGGTACCTATAAGGGGCTTCACATGAATGGCATTCGCGACAAAAATACTCGACCGGATACACCACATCGCCATTACTACCCTTACTCATGTCTCACAATATGTATGTAATTTTGCTCATATTATATATATATATATTTATTATTATTATAATATATATAATTTATAATAAAATATATATTAATAAGTATTATATATAATATAATATATATATAATAATATATATAATTATATATTAAAATTATAAATTATATGATATTATAATATATATATATATAATATATATGGTGGGCACCTTAGTCCGGTTACTTTATAATTACTCCGTTACACCGCGGAACAAGTTTTATGAGTAACTAGTGTTAAGTTACGGGTAACTCGTTACTTTTTCTTTTCATAATATGTAGCTGCATATAGGGACAATATTATATACCTAATAACTTGTCATATATTAGTTATTATTGTATACCTACTCTCACTGTTACTGTTATTAAGTATCACATGATTACAATTATTGTTTTTACAACTTTCTTTTATTGAACGTTTAATTATAGCCAAATTGACCTATACTACCTGGTCAAAGCTAAAATAATATTCGTATATTATATAATATAAGTATTATATATATTTAATATATATATTAATATATATATAATATATATATAAATATAATATATATATATATATATATATATATATATATATATAATAAAATATATTAATATATATATATTATATAAATATATTATATATATATATAATATATATATACTGGTGAAATTACTATAAGATAATATAGTAACCTAACTAAAGAAGTTACCCGCATTCGAAAACTAAGATAGGTACAAGGAAACGGATATTAATACAATTATATGGAGGAAATCTTGAGTAATTATTATCTTATTGTATCTGTTTATATGGTCACAATCAGCAAAAAAAAAATAGACGTTATGCATATTTTGAGTCATATAATCTCTAAAACTACAGTTTATAAGTAGAAAACCAATAGCTATCGTGAAACACGGTAGCATGTGTGACGTGACAACATTCCGTGGCTCTCACTCAAAATATGGTATGTAATAAACAAAATGATGATAATTCAAGTAATCCAAAAGGATCCACTTCTAGTTCTCGAAATAAAACTCCTGCTCTAATAGGATGCTGCAACTAGCGGTGTATGTCTCGACCGTCAATAGGAGACGACTAGAGAGAATATATCGCAAGTAACTCACACTCTCCTCCATGTAGTTGACTTACGCGTGGCAACCCCCACGGCTTCTCGCTATTTATAGAAGTTTGGCTTAGAGTGTGTGGTCGCAGTGTGGCCTCTCTCGCACTCCTACTCCTTAATACACAAGGTTTATTATAGAGAACGAAACGGCCCCCCCTCTGTGCCCGCAGCGTACGAACTTTCGAGAGCATGAATAGGAAAAATTATAACACTTGATTATAAGAAAAAAAAAAAAAAATATAACATTAAATTAGAAGTGGGTATTTTTTCAAGCAATGTTGCTGTTTGTTTATCCTAATTAAAGTTGTTATAATTTATATATTTTATAATTATATTCTCAACTAGTCGCGTACAGGTTTTCAAGCTTCGATGGAACAAAAATATGAG
>JABUQX010015456.1:45000-75000 GCA_015478945.1 Trachelipus rathkii | reverse complement strand
AATAGACTATAGGAGCTCTAACCCCCCCCCCACCCCCCCCCCCTCCCCCCCCCCCCCTCCCCTCTCCTCCCCTCTCACTCCCCCTCATCACCCCCCTCTCCGTGTGTCCCTCTCACGGCAATCGCACACCGTCACTCACACCACACACTCTCTTTCCCCAGCCACTGCCCCACTGCTCACTCTCTCTCTCCTCTCCTGTAAGTAATATCACAATTATACAAACCACATCATCAATTTCCATCGACTTTCTTGATAAGAAATTCGTATGTGGATATAATAGGCGAAACTAAAGTAAAATCGAAATGCTCAATATAGGCTCGCTTTATTCAACACTGCTTCAAAAGTTTTTCATATGGCAAGTTAGATGATCTCCTTATCTCACATTGTACTCGCGAGAGTGTGACATTTGGCAAAGATTCGAGCGATTCTAACTAGCCAGTGATGTGAGGATAGCCTCCGCCTTCTCGTTAGAACGGAAGAAGACAAGGAAATTTTATCGCTGGTAAAACTCTTCACAATCTATGTTCTCTGGTGGTAAACAGGTGAAGAGAGAATGGCAACACTTCTAGACTTTCATATTCATTCATGTTATTGTATTATAGTAATGTGACTCGATGCCTATCATTTTTTTAAGTCGTATATGTAAAGAATTAAGTGTAAATCTCGGGAATATATTTTGATATTCGGATATTTCCCAACAATCTCTGCTGCACAGCGCACTGTCCGACATTCTAGCTCCTGGGAATTACTCTTATATTAAGCTCCAACTCATATTCTTGTGAGGTCACATTACTGTTTAAATTAATACGTAGCATAACAATCAATGTTCTGCGTCATATATTATATTCACGTTATTGATCTCGCAGGTCTTCGCGCGCACTTTTGCATTTACATATTGTGACGTATATAAGGAGAGGATAACAGAGAGAGGGATGATAATTTTCTTCACTTCGCTTTTTTGAAATAAGTGTGTGTGTCTAGCAGAATTCAAAGGATTTGCTTTGTCAGTAATTTTTAAGGTATACATTTTAATTATATATGAGCGTTATATATAACAATCTTGCTTACTCCTTCCCAGAACGGTATTCTCTTTTAGTGTTTACCCAAGTAAATTGTTTAAGTTTTTAAGTGGATTAGAGATATATATAGCTATCGGAAATATAAGAAGGAGTAGATGATGAGATTCATCTGGGTTCAAATATACTGTAGTAGAGGCTAATATATATACAAAAATAACACATATGCTGTGTCCCGTACGACTTAATAAGTTCATTCCTGTCCGTTTACACTAAAAAAATCTATGAATTCTGACGTCACTATTTTGCTTTAAAAAAAAAAGAAGAAATTTTGTTTCACTTTTAAAGTGTTTTTCTTTAAGTATTCATAATTTATTTAATGAAATTATGTAAAATATGATATAATAAGATGTTTTATAACATATTGTAAGATAATAGTTATGAAAAATAGTTTTGTTGACAGAATTTGTAATTTGCAAACGAAAAAAAAGGTTTTGCTAAAAATCGCATGTGTTCAAGAATTCTATAAAATTTTATAGCAAAGTTAAAATATTAGAAATAAAGTTTGAATGTATGTGTGCGAACTTGTTGAATATGGCTGAATGTTTTTTTTTAATAAACATTCTATTCCGTTGAATTTGAGTTTCATATCACCTTCAAGACAGAGAGAGAGAGACTTCAAGATAACTACAACAGCGACCAGTGAAGCAGAGGAAGAAGCAGTGGAAGAAGAAGGGAACTACAAGCCTCTACAACTAAAAAGACTATCCTGACATCCGGGCAAAGTCACCAAAAAGAAGAGGCGCTCCACTCAGGCTTACAAAGAAGCCTAGACAGCCTACGAAAAGGCACTCCAGCTCCAGCTCACCCCTCTGGCTTACAAAGAAGCCTAGCCTTCCAAGAGGTTTCTCGCTCTGGCTTACAAAGAAGCCGAGCTCTTCCACCCGCGTAGAAGAGGCCGAGCTCTTCCGCCTGCAAAAAGGCCAAGCTCTTCCCCCTGCATAGAGGAGGCCGAGCTTTTCCGCCTGCAAAGAGGCCGAACTCTTCCGCCTGCATAGACGAGGCCGAGCTTTTCCGCCTGCAAAGAGGGTGAGCTCTTCCGCCTGCAAATCCAGGGATTACAGAATTGGTGACAACAACTACACGTGAAGTGTAAGAAATAACTCTCCCACCACTCTTGCCGCTTCATAACTGGTGACAATGGAGTCGACCACCCTCTTCAGCAGCAGTTCCTGGGAAGCAGAAGTCTCTCTCTCCAATGATGTCGCTAGCAGCAGTCTCTCTCCTGAGGTGCCGAAAGCATCAGTGTCTCTCCTATGGTGCCGCAATCAGTCGTCTCTCTCCTACGGCAGTGCAAGCAGACGATCACCCGCTACAGACGTTGGAGGAAGAGCACCCCTATTGTGGCTAAGAAGATGCAGCCTCCTGAAGCCGTGCAGCCCTTAGTAGGAGGCCAGGTCGAAGAAGGAAGAATAATCATCGCCTTCGAGAGCACCGTTTCCAAGAAGATACTTTTCTGAAGTCTATCCCGTACAAGAAGGTGTCGTCGCAGTAATAGGAAGATTTGCTCAAGATGAGAATAATATTGGCGATTAAACTAACTATCTAAGCTAATATCGAGTTTATGGACTGGTCTTCCCTATGTGAGGTGTAGTAAAAAGTGATAACGTTTTATAAAGATACCAGTACAAAATCAAACCCAGGCCATTAGTTAATTAATTTTCCCTAGCAGAACTTTAGAGAGCCCCTAGATCTTCACAGTAAGATAATTACAATACAGTCAAGCTCAATATCTCTATATATGAAGTGAACGGATTCAGTGCACCATGTAAATACCCTTAGAATTAAAGATACGTTCTAACGTAGCTTTCACTCAAAGATCGTTAGGTGACGCTATATTAAGACTGATAAAAGTAGCGTCCTCTTGTCAAATATATTTCCGCAACTTCTTAGAAATTAATTTCTAGACACATCGCAGATATAGTCCTTTCACAAAACAAAACAGTGTGATTATCGCGTATTTTGATATGGACCGGAACATGTCATACCGATCCCAGGTTCTCCCAACTCAGTTTTACATTGGCTTAGTCGTCGCAATAATTTTCTTAATGAGATTGTTACTAATATACAAAGAATATTATCAAGCAACAGCAGATACTTGTTTTAGTGAATTATCTTAGAATCAGTTAATAAATTTCACAACTGCTCTACATGAACCCCGTATAGTGTAATATATCTGAAGCATCTCACAGATTTTAACAAGTGAGACCATAGGTTTCATCGTACACTAGTGATAAACTAATATTAATTCGCTATCATATCTTCTTTTAAATTTCTTCTCTACTCTCTCTCCATCATACATATCTTTTACTTCTCTCTTCATTCTATCCTCTACTCTTTTACCTACAATCATCTTCTCTCTTCATCTTATCTACTTCTATCTTCATCTTCCTCTACGAGATAAAGGCATTCTCAATCAGTGTTACATCTTCAGATGAACTTCCACTTTTTTCTTTTCAGCTATTCATGGTTAACAAAGAAGAACGGAGTGTCTACGACATGATATTCTATGTCATTTATCGCGCGACCTCATACACATAATATGGACAACCTCAATTAACCACTTGTACTATATGTGATTATATAGGTAATGGATTTAATCCTAAATAGATTAGTTGATATATATAATCATCATCTATATATATAAGTATATATATTTTAAGTTTAAGTTATATTATATATATATATTATAATATATATAAATTCTAATTAAATAGGAGTGCAATATGACTCATAACCACATGCACCATATGTATATGGTTTTCTTTAGAAGAATGGAGCACATGAATAAATATCAATATATAGTTAACATATGTTCTAATTACACAATGGTAAGTACTTATACCACGCATGTCTATCAGTTATTATCTTACATTCTCACTGCATGGTATTCTTTCTTTGGTTGAGATTTTCGTTACTTTTCTCGAATATTCTCAATGCCGAGAATGACTCCAACATTACCGCATTGCATTCATTTATCTAGGTCGGACGAGTATTGAACACCCGGCTGAAAAACACCAATCCATACCTCTCCCGCGCTCCGCAGATGGTTCCATGTCACGTAAGGCCACTGTACTGACAACCTCGACTTTCACAGATAGCTCTATCCCCTGTACCTCGCTATACGACTCTACCACAAAGTCTGTACGTTGATCGGTCGGAATATCATACGATGTGATTGTATAGATTCGCCTTCATTAAATAGCTATAACAATATAATTTTATGTATAAAACACATGATTACAACTTGACTTTTACTATATAAAAATTATTGTTGTATCTATCACTAGCTTAAAAAAATAATAAAGATGTATTAAATTGTTATGTCATTAGTAGAGCTGGAAATGCATACAAAAATTTTGTCATTCCATATAAAACTAACTAATATTTTCAAGCTGAATTATAGAATATAAAGTTAAGTGTAAAATATGACTATTCACATCTATATTCATAGAGGATCGATAGTATATTATATTATGAATAAAACTATTTTATTGTTGACACATTTTAATTTGGAAAAATTATGATTTACCCACAAAAAATAGTAAAAGGAAATAAAAATAATTTAAATTTTGATCATTTGGCGAACCTAAAAACGGTTTAATCAGCGAGTGAGATAATGTTTAAGTTTGCCTATTTAAAAAACTATTTTTATAGTAAATAAATTATGGTCCCTCTAGCTATGATAGTAGTCTCAACTAACTCAGGCAGAAAACGGTTTACATAAAATGATAAAATACTACTATCGGAACCAAAGTTATAATTAATTTACTTATATTACTTATTTAAATGAGTAATATTATTATTTAATAAAGTATTCTTTAATAGAAATATTATTTTAACATTAATTAATAAAATAAGGCCTTGATATAATATTAAAAGAGTAGTATGAATCTAATGACTATGGCCCCTCAAACGAGTGACAGAGTAAAGAAATGTGTTTTTACATTAATATAAAGGAACTTTAGGATATAAGAATATCCCTAGATATATTATGATTAAAAATAAGTTAACATAGTAATTATAACGATATTATCATAGTATCGTTTGCAACATATGGTTCTTTACAGCTATTTTATAATATTTACAGTCATGGATGAAAGATATAACATAGATAAATATATTCAACTAACAATATATTAATACTATTATACTGATAAAAATACATTATATATTTATGAATAAATACGCATAGAGCATATAATAATGTTCTTGAACTCACCGGTATGCTCAATGTCTACTCGAGGAAAGATGCCCACTACGACTATCACAACGTTATTGTATCAGTATTAGAGTCGAATCATTAATAATTGTAATAAAAATGTAAAATGGGTGACAATATTATGAGAAGAACTCTTATTATTTAAGCATGCGGCTGAACGTAGATAGCATATTGTCTCATCAGCTTAGGTGTCTACGATGCAAATTAAAACCCACATCTGCTGTCATATTACCATAATAGGAATATAGAGCTCAATCATCCCAAGAGATGTATGATTACTACAGAACATATGTTATTAGAACGGCAATTAAAGAATATTCACGAGAAATGCCACTGGCGCATAAAATAAAAGGGCGCGAAAAGTACGCGACACACAGTATGTAATACTTGAAACATACTACTCGCATGCTTTACTCCAATTAGCCTTTTATCGTAGAATGTCAGACTTAGATATTTGCGTATTAGAAGTCACTTATAAATTTTTATTTCGATATTTATATTGACTCCGGATCGCTTATCAAATTACACAAGACACTATTTAAGAAAATATTTCTCACAGTAACTTTGTTATGATATTTTACCAAATCATCTAGTTCATTAAATATAAGGTAGATTCTCATGAAAACTTTTAGATAATATAAGTAAATCATGCCCTTACTCTCATAGTTTTAAAACTGAAATCACTGCTAATAATAGCAGCTATGATCATCTAGTTATCTATAATTATAGTGTAATCTGATTCTGATGGCTTAAAATTTTATAAATATGAGATGAAGAATAATAAAATGACAATTTAAAATTAAAATAAGCGATATTGCATTATGTTAACTTTTTTGTCTATTCTTCCGGTCACAGCTGAGTTCTAATAGATGTATCTCACAGACATTAGCGACCAAGATTCGAGATGGGGTTGTAAGTAATATACATACATGTCTCCTTTAGAAAGATGCGGTTAATCTAATGTTTACAGTATAATGAGAGCTTGCGGGAGTGGATGAGCTAGCTTCGCACAGAGCTGTCAGCTTAGGATCGTTTTGTCAGAGCTCCCCTGTTGATCTGGATAGTGAGGCACTGAATTACTGCCTTATAAGATCATATAATACATATAAATTTACAATAACTCACAACATCAGAATTACAAGAGCAACTTGACTGGTCAATATTAGAATTTACTAACTTACACATATATATTAATATATATAGTAAAGATATTATGAAACATACAACATGATTTCTTCACTCTAAAAAATTACTAATTCTAATTTAGCCTTCTCAGTCTCAGTGGATAATTCCGCATATACATTTACTAATCTATATATTCTATCTAAACAACACCAACCACGCTCCAAGATGTTGACCAGACAAGGACTAAGAGAATGTATACGAGATAGATGAAAAAAGAGATCCATAAGATCGTAGAGGGTTTGATATATTATTATCAAAGCGAATGAGTATGTGAGGGTGAATTGTATGTAGCCACACACACCAAATTGACTCCTGACTCTCATTTAGCTTACCTACACCTGCTTGAATATAATAATATAATCTATGTGTCATAGCTCTAGACATATATTATCACTACGACTTGATTAGATAGAAGCCGCACGCCTTTATATTACACACAGTCCTATCTCTCTTTGTGAGCAGACCGCAATCTAGTCACAAGAAAAAAATAATAGACTCTGGAGTAATACTAGGTAGTGATTACTATCTTCGAATATTTTTTTAAAATATGCATTTTATCGTGATTCAAAATTTAGATTGCACATATTATATCATGTTTAACTGAAGCTATAATATTTGCGCTTTATATTAAACTCATCTTTATATAAAATTTAAATTCGTCTTAAAACCATATTGGCGAGTGCTTAATCACATCATATTTATATAAAATAAAAATCTGACTATATATGAAAAAACACTTATTAGATGATAGTGCTGAGTTCGAGCATATTTATTCTATGGCAACAATATATAATACACACAGAAATTTGTTCACTTTTAAACTAGTGTTTTTTACTTAAATTATTTCATAAGTTTCTATTTAAATGCAAATTATTGTATAAAATATCGAATTATTCACATAAGAAATGAATTAATATAGGCAACCATATGTCAAGATAATTATTTAAAAGAGATTTTGTGACAAATTTTGTAATTTGCAAACTAAAAAGTTTGTGATAAAAAAATGGGACATGATGCGTGTACGAAGGAATCCTATCAAAATTTTTTATAAACTCATACAGCTATAATAGATATTAGATTAAGTGAAGTCGGAATTCATAGCTAGATGAGCGCTGACTGCTCGATATATAACACATGAATGATCTTATATATGTAATGAATAACAATTATATGTATTCATATATATTCAATGACGCTTGCATATGCACACTATCAAGACAAGGAAAGTGGATTAGTGTGCAACATTTCATATATTAACAGTTAAACTCTTGATATAACAATAGCGACCACAGTGAGCCATTGCAGAAGTATGCAGAAGCAAGAAAAAGAGAAAACTTACCAAGCTGTTCCTTACTAACTATATAGATACTATTTATTTCAACTAGTATCAACCACCGGGCGAGTATGATACACACCAAAAGAGAGGCGGCTCCAACTCTAGTCATTTATATCTCACTACTTAAAATTAAACAGAGTGCACGCATACATCACTACGCGTGCTACAAAGTAGGTACATATATCAGTATCACGGATTTAATTACTTCTCTGGCATTATAAAGTAAGCTGATAAGTATATATTACCTACTCAATAAGAATCTTTCATAATGAGCTTCATGGCTCACCCTCCATCAATATATACTGAGATATTATATTAACAAAGAAGTCCGAGGTACCTCCTATAAGTGAGCTTTCTCGCTCACTTACATAATATAAGAAAGCGACTCTTTATTACACTCTGCGTTAGAAGATAGTCACGAGCTTTTTTCCTGACCTGAGTCAAAGAAGGCCTCGAGCTCTCCGCCTGATTTAGAGTAATGAGTCCTCACGAGTACCAGGCTCTGACGACTATGACCGATACCATGGTCGCAGACTGGCAAACTCAGACTTACAGAATAGTGACAGAGTAATCAAACACATAACTCAGATTATTTGTCACGAGGAATGTTTTTTTTATTAATATCAAGTTATATCGGAAAAAACCTCCCACCCCTATTGTGGCCGCCTCATAATTCATTCTGCTATAAATTTCGGCTATAAACACGATTAATATTAATATCGAAATAAATATAAATTGTATATTAACACTGCTTTCAAAGTTTTCACAGACAGTGTGTAATGTATTATTTTTTCTGAATATGTCCAAATTCATTATATTATTATCAATTTAAGCAGTGAATTAAATATCATTCTTATTTACTGTGTGGTTTAGCATTTAAGTTACCTGGTATTATATTAAATCAAAGTAAAGTTAATGCAATATCTAATCTATTATTTAAATTAGGAAATATGGCACATTTTTCGCTTAAGTTAAAAGTTAGCGATATATATATATTTAGTAATATTAATGGGTTTCGACCCAACAATCACCAGGAGATGTTTTTCGTGGTTGTTTCTGTGTTAGAAGATGTGTGTCGTGTATTAGGACTAAATGGTCCAAACTTCATTTCTGTCTTATGAGGTCACTATTACTGTTTATTAACGATAATACAACACAATAAATTTCAAGTACAAATTAAATTTATTGGTGACTCACAAATGTTCGACCTGATTTCGTTCCTTTGTCAATTTGTCTACTTGGTGCTGTTGATGGCTAATCTCGTGCGTATGTACAAAGCGCTTAAAAGGACACTGAGAAGTTATTCTTGACGCAGTTTAATCATTATATAAACCTTTAATAGATGCTATTCTATAACTTAACTCTCACACTCGTGAACACGCTCCAGAAGAGATATATATATATATGAGTCAACTTTAAGTCGCCCAATATATAAACCTCAATAGATAAAATATGGATAATATATATAGAGGCTTTAATTTCCATAGTTATCAAGGAATTACTTAATAAGTTATACCTAATTTATAATAAGATGTTACTAATTTCTTGAAAAGCGATGTTATTGTAAAAAATCTTCACATGAAATTGTCTGATGTCGGAATATATTATTAAGACTCACCATAGTAATCTGTCCCTCTAAATATTGAGTATTAACATTCCGATATGACTTCCCACAGAGGGCCTTTCAGTAAATAATCTTCATGACACAAATAAAGTTTATTTGTGTTAGATCAAGTGAAAATCGTTAAGAATCTCACAGCTAACACAATGAAGAGATAGCGAGAATACGATACGAGATGTATGATCTAGTCAGATGGCCCATATTATCTCATATGCTAGGATATTATACTTACTATTAATTGCGACATTTACTTCGTAAAATTTGTATAATGTATATCCCCTTCAATCTTTTATAATTTAAGTCACATTGCTGTTTAATAAAGTTTGATATATAATAACGCTTGTGAACTTTTAGATAAAGTTAAAGCCAATGCTTTCATGATTAAATAGGATTTTCAAAAATGATTTTATCACAAAAGGCCATTTTTCTTGTGACTCAAAAAATGATTTTAAGGTGGCAACTACATTGTCATGAAGACGTTATTCTTCCTCAACCGCATATGGAGAGTGCAAGTATATGAAGACGCACTGGAGAAGCCATAAGTCATACCGTTTTGCTACTTGATAATACGCAGTAGTGTTCATATATTTTTTCTACTACTGAGTCAGTGTTAATTCTATAAATTATATATTAGGTGTCTTTAAATCGAAGAACTCAACATTATCAATTCTTTAAGTTTCTTCAACTAACTTTCTAGTATATATACTATAGAATTTAGAGATATAATTTTGAAACGATATAGCCTTTATGTTATTCATAATATATTATCAATATGTAAGTAGCATCTATAGTACAGTTACTGTATATATATATCACTGTAATTAGTGTTAGTGATAGTATATAGTGGAAGTGTGATAAGTACTTTAATAGTATTAGAAATAATCTTTCATACAGTCCTAAACTAAATTAACTCAATAGTTACCTAAAGTCCTCCTATGAGTATTATATGATATAAAAAATCTAAGTTGGGTTGAAGCTGGGCTCGCTGTGTCAGTGAGAATACTCCATACAAATACACAAGAACCACAATGAAATATATCTCGAACTTAGAGTCATAACTTAGCGCACAGGCAGGAAACAGATCGTCATATCGTGTTCTTTTTTACTTTATGACTTATTTTCATATTTATTTTAAGAAATTGGGATCAAATTAATAATAATGCAAACTATATATATAGAGGTAGTAATTTAGCTGTATATTATAAGTAATATGTTTTATCCAATATTATAGATGAGGGACTGAAATGTATATATTTATTATTCTCTATTAAAAATAAGCTTTTCATACGTAAATTCACCTATTTTAACACGGGTGAATTGGGATATTAAAGTTTAATTGCAAATAACTACAAATCGATGATTTTTAATAATGTACCTTTCGTTTGCTAACTACTTGTTGCTACCTGTTCAAAGTTTGTTTCTCGAATATCAGTCTGCAGTTCCGATATAGCTATTGGAGCAAAGACATTTAATACAATTGCCTCCGCTTTTGTACGGGCACATGTAAACTTAGGGTCAAAACAAGTCTTGATTAATTTTAAAGAGCAATCCATAGATTTGAAAGATTGATTATGTTGCACTAAGTGATAGGCAAATGCTCCTTCAGCCGCGGCTAATTTAAGTTCTTTGTCACCAAAAAATGTCATTTCTTGAAAATGTTTTCAAAACTTCGATAACAAGATTATAGTGGCAACAGGTGCTAACGCACACACTATAAGCTCTCACGCTCTCTCACTCTCTCATTCAACCCACACATCACAACCAACAGTATTTTCCACACAACATCGTATTGATGATCACACTACTCTAGTTCTTCTTACCTGCTCCTATCGGAAACTTCTCACGATATATTTTAATAGCCGTGCGGGAAGAGTGAATATGTTTCGTAAATATGCATATACACGCCCGCACGAACATCTGATTCTGGCGTCCAAACATCGCATACTCCGACTGCTCGTCTCAGCTCGTGAATGCAGGGTATTCTTTTCTCAAGGTCCTTAATTGAAAACACATTTCCTCTTGCCTTTGGAGCTCATCTATTCGGTCTAAGACTGTAATGTTTACACATTTTATACATATCCATTCGACGCGAGCTTAACTCTCATTATAAACACACACTTAATAAAATTTAGTTCTCAGAAGACATTACAACATTACTCTCCTCTAAATTTGCTACACTATCCTAGTATAAGAATATTTTTACTATACTATTATATATATAATAACATATTCAATATTTCCTAGAAATAGAAATATACTAAAAGTATTGATTTATATCTATATAATATATATATTCTCACATTAATATAATATATATTATATCTATTATATATATAATAATATATATTAGTATATATATATTCTTAATACTTACTTATTATAATATAATATATACTATAATATATATATTATTAATAGTATTATTAATAGTATTACATATGTGTGAATAAGACGTATTTCCGATACCTACTAATATGTGTATACGTATGCCATACTTGAGATGCTAAGATATGTATTTTATTCGAGCCTTCTCGCTATATAATTGACTTTTTATTGTTTAGATTTTTATTACATAAATTTGTTAGAATATATGAATTACTAAATCTCTCATATTTAAAGAATGCTATCGACATGATTTCGAAAAGATATATAGACCTGACTACTGAATTACCCTTACTCATAAGATCTTTATTTCTATCTTATATCTATATTATTCTTGTTTATCGTTAATCTATTACGTCAACGTAGTTTAAGTATGTACTAAGCTATAATGTAGTTTTCACGGGGGGCGCGCACCAGATCGCGTAACGGACATCTGCAATTACGCACAAAAAAGTTTCGAATTACTGATATCTTAAAATAATTCTAAATGCTAAGAATCATTCATATATTATAAATTATTTTATTTCAAAAATAAATATCTTAATTATATACTAATATATATATATTATATATATTATATTATACTATATATATAATATATATTAATATATATAATATTATTATATATATTATATAATATAATATTAATATATATTATATATAATATATATATTAATAATTAATTAATATAGAATATAATAATATATAATTATATTATATATATATATTATATATATATTATTAATATATATATAGAATATATGCAGAATGTATATATATTATATATTTCTACAATCAAGCTTATTTAGGAGACATAATATTATATAACTTACAGTGTACTTTATTTAAATATATATAAATACACTACTATTTTTTCTTAATTTAACGATATATATAAACAACCTCTCTCACAAGAGTGCTAAAAGTGTGTCAGTGTATATAGATAAAATTTACGGTTAACTAACCTTATATGGTATCCTCCTCACCACTAAACGTATATCTAACTTCCTATGCGTTTCGGGTGGTCAATAATAAGAGTAACACAAAGTGTAACTATTGTCTATTAATGGATAACATAAATAACATTAAAAGTAAATATTATACGTAAATATATTCACACATAAACATATAATATAAATTGGCAAAAAATCAATATATAACATTACATTACATGATGATATTCAAATATTATATATCACAATAAAAATAAATAAATATATACATGATATTATATATAAGGTTGAATTATTTTCGTGTTTACCGGCTTGGAATTTCCATGTTAATTACATGTTTATAACTTATCAATAGTATATCTAAAAGAAAATATTAATTTAGTAAACAGTATATATAATATATATAAATAATCTAGTCGCCGTAGTGCGTTATGAAAACACTAATATACGAAGAAGACTCTACAAGTTCGTCTCAAGTTTCATTGGAGATAAATAGTATCACGTGCGCCCTGTTTGCAGTGTATATACTTAGCATTCTCTAATAAACGGAATTTATAATATACCAATTATGATCCTATATGACTTATAGATATTTTATTATTATTTAATATTATATATTACTATATATTATCACTGTGATACTTGATTATTTAACGTAATCCTTACAAAGTAAATAATCAAATATATATATTTTTAAAATATTATATTGAATAATAGAGAACGTGTACTGCTTAGGAGTCTTATATTAATATTGCTAACAATATATTATAACTATATAATAATTATATATATATTATATACATAATATTTACTTTATTAATTATATATATATATAAATTTTACTAAATAAACTTTAGACGGTGTCCGGGTCTAATTATTAAATATTATAGTTAGTTAACTATGAATCTTATTCTATATGAATTTGAAACTCTATAATAGAATAAATAGAATTTAAATTTTAAATTTAAAAAAGGTAATTAATATATATTACTATATATATTTATATATATTATTTATATCATATATATATTAATATTATATATATATATTTATATTTAATTATATATATAATATATTATTATATATATATATATAAATATATATATTATATATTATATTTATGTATAATTAATATATATACTTAATTTTATTTATTTATATTTCTATAAAAGTTATTTCTAAGTTTAATAAATGTAGTTGTAAACGGTCAAATTCAAACTTTAAATCTATTAATTAAATCAATTAACAGGGATCTATTCAGATATGAAGGGAACTGTTTGTTTGTTTATAGTTTCTTTAATTACAACTAGTCTATTCAGTGCACAAATCAGCCAATCTTATTCGGATATAAGGCTGTTTATTCTCAGCCCCTTCGGCTTAATCAGTACACAAGATTCAGCAGTAGATCTCACTATCTATGATTCTGGCGCCGAACACTCGCTATTCGGACTCGGAGATTTGGCAGCTTTCACACCAATCGAACTTGATCTAATACTCGTCTCCTACCGGGTTCCTTACGAGGGTTTTATAGCTTGCAGATTTTATTTTGTGTACTTCTGCTCTTTATAATTCAATATCAAAATAACTAGACAAAGAATCATAGTCTCTCCTCAATTATCATATATTTCGGCTGCCTCCATAGATTCTCCACGGTATATAATGCTGCTTGCCAGCTGCTTAAATTTTCAACGAACACTAATCTAACCATCATAATGTTTTACAAACGTCAAATTGCTAATCAGTACTAATACTCTAACCTAATGTGCACTAAATAATATAAAATTTTTAGAACTAAATTCTGAGCCTCTGAATACAAACATCACAAATCATTAAACATAATCTTTGTTTCTCTCTAAACATCAAGTTATTAACGGAACTCAAAAGACAAATTTATACAATGACAAAATTACCTCGCTGCCGATACACAAAAAGCATTGATATCTACACTATCAAAAACAGCGATGGCTGTGAGCTCGACTGCGTTATATTTTTATTTACAAAAGAGAACACAATTTAAACGCACGTGTGTATCTGCTTATCCTCTTCTCCACGGACCACATATATACGGTGTGCATCTCTTTTCGCCCCTTGCTTAACGGTTTTCTATACCCCGTGCGCTTTTAAATCTCTGCAAGACTCCGTTCGATATTCAAGGTGTATAGTTACCTGGCTATTATACATACTAATTTTTTTAAATTATATATAATATGCTACTAAGTTAAAAAAAATTTAGGAGGCAAACATAATGAAAATTAAATTAATAAAAATAAGATAAATAATATTAAAAGATGTACCTAACATTATCATCACTATCACTATTATATATAATATATATATATATATATATATAATATATATAATATATATAAATAATATATATATATATATATATATATATATATATATTCACTTTTACAGTTATATAATGTCACATTATTTTATTTTATTATTATTTTTATTTTTTATATTATTATTATTATTATTATTTTATTATTATTATTATTATTATTCCTTTTATTATTTTAGTGTTTTTTTATAATTATTTTTTTCTTATTTTATATTATATTTTCTTACTTATTATTAGTAATATTATTAAAATTATAGTTAAAAATACTAGAAAATAATAAATCTTACTATTATAGCACTGTTATTTTTGTTGTTATAAATTATTATTATTAATAATATTAATATTAAAATTTTATGTATGTATCATTGGGAACTCGAAGGAAACTACTGTCCCCTTCCCCATCGGCCATGTTTTCAGAGCTGTGGACAGTTATTTAAATAGATGTATTTACTATTTAGTAGTGTAGGACCTACTTTATAAACTGAATAACTATAAATGTGCTGTTCATAATCTGAATAAACTTTTGAAAAATTATTATTATTATATTGAAGACGTTCCAAGCCGCTGCAATAGCACTTATCTAATGCTGGGGAGCATCGAAAAGATTTAGAGCTCTATGTAGTTGACCATCATGATATTCCTGTTCTAATTGCAAGTGACTGACAATTAATTGCTTAAGAAAGTTTTGGTATAAAATTTTAGCCATTTTATGATGATAACCAATGTAATAAGTAGGTATAAATTACTGTTGTCTTCAGTAATAAATCCTGTCAATGCATTATATCTTTTCCTTTCAGATATTGGTAATGACGATGGTGGAGTACTAAAAATAAAAATAGAACTCAGAAAAGACAATTTTTTTTTATTTTTATTTACAGCGGTGATTTGAAAGGTAGATTTAGTATTTATGATCGCATGCTTATTTATGCTTTTAGTACGATTGTTGAGCCATGATGAAATAGGATGAATCCATAAGATGAATATTTCTTTCTCTACCCGTTAAAGAATAGACTTCGAAGTGGATTGAACTTGAAATGAAATAAGGTCGATAAAATATTACAAGTTGCAAGAGGTGTAGCCGCGCGCACCTTCATCAGACGACTGTAATAAATCAAAATATTAATATTGTATAAAGGGTGTACAATATAAAAAATAATAAATGAAAGGTTGTCAGATCTCCCCAGCGAAATTATAAAAAGTATTAAACAAAAGATTCCTCTCGTAAAAAGTAGAAAAGGATCGGTTTCCTTTGATGAATGATTTTGCAATAACATTCACGAGAAATGACCCTCGAGATATTATAATAAGCGAGATGAGTTTAATTCTTCCTCTTTACATTTATATTTATATATAAGTAAAAATGTTTAATCAAAGACGCAGAAAAGTTGGATTGCACCTCTAAAGAAAGATCTAAATTTCTTCTAAAAACAAATAATAAAAAATATGGTAAATATGTTGGTGTTCTTCCGTCCTACCCTACCCTATAAACGAGCATCATTATAATTATAAATACAACACAATTTTATAAATGCTAAATGTCATCTATTAAGGTCCACCTGAAGAGAGTTCCCGTTCGATAATACCACAAATATAAATTTACAATATGCAATTAAAAATAGCTATATCGCTTATAGTTTAGCCATACAGAATCATAATGAATATTTATTAGAAGCCTGCACGTACCTGATAGGGAGAAAGAAATGGAAGATGATAGACAGATAGAAACTTTGACCAAGATCGAGTAGATGGTTATTTAATATTGATTGAAACGAAGGTATCAATTAATTTTGACTCTACGTGTGAATAGAAGATGTGCTTGTGATCAGACTCTAATTTCTAATCACGTCATTTGACAGCAATGATTTAAATAAAATGCAAGGGAATCTCTAACTAGACGGAAAGTTAGATGACTATGCAAAGAAAGGGAGGAATGTTACTATGAATTCTATAATAATTTACTTTAATTGATTACTAAATTTATTTAGAAAAGGAAAAAGAATTATCTAAACTCTAAACAAATGACGTTGATGAAGTCACATAAGTAGATAACAATGATTACGTCACTTGCAATGGTAGATGACGTCTGTAATATTACTTGCGATATTGCAATATCGACATTTGATATGTCAATTACAAACTAAAATTACGTTCGTTACATCTGCTATATGAACGATAAATTTTCAAAGAAGGTTTAAAATTAGGCTACATTATATATATTATAATATATTATATAATATATATTTTATATAGAATATCTATTTATATATATATATATATATATATATATATATATATATTATATATATTATATATATATATATATATATATATTATATATATAATATTATATATAATAAATTATTAATAACGGATACTTAAATAAGGCAATCAAATGAATAATGATGATTAATTAATTAAATCTGTGATTGAAATGAGATAACTTTCATATGAGCGTTTATTAAACAGGTAAATGATACTTGACAGGTAAACAAATGAGAATTTTGTAATGAATATGAATGGCAATTGGCACACTATCAGCTCTGAATTGGACCTTTAATAATCGTATTATCATGCAATTTTAATAGTGGCAAAGGAACCTTTTCTAAAAAACATCTCCGTATCGAAGTCCTAACTATACACTCCCGAATCAGCTTGGCTTCGGGCCCTTGGACTCTCCAGCCAATCAGATTTCAACACTTGGCATTTTCCTCCCTGAAGGGGGAAGGTCCTAGCATTTCTTTCTGCGCGGTTAACAATTTCAATATTTGGAAGTAGGTTCACCAGGATTTTTTATTGTGTAATACAGGAGACTTGCAGTTTGCCTCGTAACATAGGATGTAATTACACATTAAGACATCAGTTAACACATCGCAAATAAAACTTGCGGATTTATTTTTTCCTCAATAATGGTGACTTGAGTGCAAAAGGAATTTTGCCTATAAACATCCGCATCTATATCCGCATCCGCTTAAAAAACATGATAAATTTCCTCCCTAAATATAAATGCAAGGAAAGTAGAACCAAGTTTCAAATAATTTTTGGAAGGAAAGATACTACTCATATATGACTTAGTCACACCTTTAAAAAATGGTTTTGTTCTCCGTATTAATTACCACAGCATGTTTTACTCTTATCTCTCAAAGAATATTTACTTTCGTTCATACTTTCCTTCCTCTACTTCATTTTCTGAATTTCTTTGTATCAGAAAGGAGAGGGGAATAGATTGTAGAGATTTTAACATTTCTTAGGTTTTCTATCACCACATTTGTCCCCTTTTATTATATGAGCATTACTATTAGTTATTTTTACCACCTGAGGGGCCGTGGTACTTGGGGGCTAGTTTCCCACGTTGTTATATTGATTCTGTTACCAAAAGATACTTTGCAGATCTTCAAGTTCTCGGTAGGTAAAGACGTTTCCCTATTGGCAGAATTGTTTCTTTCGCAGTGGTTAGCATCATATCCAGCAAGTTTTCAATATACCTATTCTTATGACCATTGTTGTCCTGGGTACAGCGATTTAATAGTCACCAGAATGTTATATCTTGCCCATATAACAGCTTACTGGGACAGATCCCACTCTCAGAGATAGGAGCCGGAGGGCGAATAAAACGAAGGGTAGGACGTTTAACCACTGTTGGTTTTCCATCCGGTCAGCAACATAGCTCTATGCTGTTAATATCATTTATTCTTATTTTCGTTACATTAGAGAAAGGTGAGTAACTTGCGGTCCGTAAGTGTGAAGATAGCCTAGTACCTACACACACTTTCAAAACAAGGTGAAGTCAATTTCCCTCCCTTATCTTGAAGTCAATCAGGTGGCTTGGGATCCCCGTATGTGGGATGATCTGATTTATCAATGTTTTTTACTATTGTTTCTTTAGTGATATCGCTTCAGGTGGTATAGCCCAGAATAATGGGAATAGTGTATCTATAAGTGTTAACAATATTTGATATCCTTCACAACTCATTTTTAAAATTCTATAGGGCCTATTCATTGCTCAACTTATAGGAGACCTCTTTGTATTTACCTTAAACAAGGTTTATTTTTCGACAACTTGTAGATATTTGACATTGGGCGCATGACCTAACTACATTTTTGACTCTTTGATGCATGCTTTTAAACACAAAATCTGCTTTTATGGCTGTCAAGCATCATGAGATTCCCAAATGACCTTGGAGATCAGTCATCCGGATCACTTCGTCAACACAGACGTCAGGTAGAATGATTCTGGCATAATTTAAGGAATGTCTACATATAAATTAACTTCTTTCTTTTTGAACAAAATTTTTTGTTTTTTTAATGATAAGGAACCCTTTCTCTTTAACAGATATAATGGATTGTATATATTTCATCTATTTGTTGTTTACACTGATATCTGCCATAGTCTATTCTGCTTTTAAAACGAACTTTTTATATTTACTATGATGCTTCAATACAATTTTGTATTATTCCTCCTTTTTTATTTCAATCAAAATCATCATTAGTTTGTCTATTTTTCCTTAATGCTATAACATCTACAAGTTTTTTCAATTTTTTTTCTTCTATTTGCAATTCGTTCATTTATAGTTATTCCCTTTTCTTCAAAATCATTGTTTTTCTCGCAATTGGAATGAGGTATTTTCCGTATGTGTCTTGTGGTCTTTTAAAGAGCCCAAATTTTTCTTTCTTTGGAATTTATAACTTCGGCACGCGTAGGAATTTCATTTATGGTTCTAGTATTCCACCCTTTCAAGGTTGGTGAGAGCGGTTCGTAAGCGTAGCTATTTAAAGCGCCTAAATTTTCATTCATAGTTGTAGTATTTTGAGCTGCGTTCTGATTGGCTGCTTCACTCGTCGATGGACCAATCACAGCGCTTCTTTTGATGGGTTCCGTAAGCTCCGTCCCCTTTTTTGAATTCCTTAATTCTTCATTGCTTTCATTGCAACAATCTTCATCATCATTATCAATTTTGTTGTTTAGTAGGTATTCAGATAAAGGATTTGTCTTTTTCGTAATCAATTCCCACGCGACTTTGTAGGAGCTCAATAAGTTCAAACTCGTATTTTTCTTATATTGTAATTTTTGCAATCATTGATCCTCTTGTAGTTTTGCAACAGTTCCCGCGATTGTGTATGAATCGTCAAGTTTCTACCCGCGAGTAAATATCCATATTTATTGAAAATCTTGGTTAAACAGACTTGTAATCGGTTAGCTTGATCATATTTTCTTTTAACTGGCGCTAATATTGTGCTATAGAATGCGATTGGGCGGTCTCCTTCGTCAGCGGCAAGAATCACCCCTGCTGCAGCTACGTCAGTAGAGTGTACGATAATTTTGAAAGGGCTTGAAGCGCTGGGGTAAGCAAGGGTCGTCGTATGCTTTATCGCCTTCTTAGCATCTTCAAAAACTTTATCTGCCGCGGGTTCCAGTTAATACGGCGGTTTGCATATGGTTTCTCCTTCAGGAAGGTATTGAGTGGAGCTGTGACATCTGAAAAACAGGCCATAGATGATCTGTAGAGCCTATTTTTCCAAGAAAGCCTCTTAATTCTCTGATGGTCTTTGGTTAAGGAGTAATGAGTATCTCTGCCACCTTTTCATAATTGGGAGTTATTCCTTCTTCATTTATCGTATATCCTAAATAATCGATCTCGGTATCGCCGATTTTGCATTTTGTGGGGTTGAGAATTACATACAAATATTATAGTCGTTTTAACACCTGTTCAAGGATGACTTTGTGTTCCTCTTCGGTTTGGGTATGAATCAAGATGTCATCCATGTAGACACAGGTGTTTTTAAGATCTTGGGTGAGAATATCGATGAATTGTTGAAATATAAATGGAAATGAAACATAACCCATGGGTAAGCATCGATAGCTATAGTTGCCAAGATTTGAAGTTATAGTAAAGTATTTTTTGCTGTTTAGATATAAAGGGACCGCGTAGTAGGCTTGTGTCAAATCCAAACGGCTGAATGCTTTGCTCCCTTTTAATGTAAACATGGCATCTTGAAGGAGGGGCAGACCATACGTCTCGATCTATGCTCTTTTATTTATCATTCTAGGTTTTTATTTAAAAATAACAATTATTCACTTACATTTATATTATTCGCTCTATGTTAACTAAAAATTTCAAAGTTTGTTAAATAATTCGGATTTTCTTTATTATAGTTATTGTCTTATGTACATTGACAATCCCCATCACGAGAAAACACGAACAATCCTCACTCCTTTACAGATACGCGAAACTGACCTTTCTGTAAAGATGTGTTTGAATCAACTACTTTAGGCTAAATTTTTAGGATAATCTTTTTTGTGTCCCCGAGGCGATTTAGGCCCTATTCTCAGGTCAAAATAATTCAAACTGACCAGTTATTTCTGTAAATGTGGTGGCAATAACTACGTTAGGCCTAATTTTAAGCCTAAATTTAGGATAAACTGTTTGTATCTGCCAAGCTGATTTAAAGCCTAAACCAGTCAAAAAGGTAATTCCAGTTATAGACATAGAATCCTTGTCATTATATTGATTTTTATAAATATATTTCAAACTGAAAACATGCTTGGATCGGTAAGATCCTTTAAGCAGGTAAAGAAGGAAATGTTTTCTTACTTGTGATTGGACGGAGTAATCCTTATCTCTATATGACCTCGTAAGTGTGAAAATTGGTCGAGAATTATTTTTTCGTCTTTTTGTTTTAATTTGTATTGTAAAAACATTTTTTTCATATCCTATTGCCTTACCTCGTCTTTTGAAATTAACTTTGTTCTTTAAAACTTGTATTTAAGCAGGTGTGTTTTTTATTATCTTTTAGAACCCAAACTCATTTTAAAAATCATAGTCATTTTAGCCTGTAAGCGGTGCAATATCTGATTTGTATTAAAAGTGTTTTAATTTTTACTAAGGTATTTCATCATTTATAATAAACTTACTTACATTGAGGAATAATTATTAATTTTCATAGAAAGATAATATAATTCACTAGATTTATAGTAGATGACGTGAAGCAAAAAGCAAGAGCGCCCGCAAGCGGCGAACCTGGGTGCGGAACACTCCGCATCGAACCCGCCGGCGTAATTTATACCGCGGTCGCGTAAAAATATGGAGCGTTGTAATTTCAAAGTGGTAGGGCATACATCCTAGAGGCTGAGATATCTTTTGGACACCGCTCCATTCATATGTATAATATTAGTTTGTGTCTGTACCAATGCATATTTACGAATATTATAGCATATGTTCAAGCGCATTAGTTTATTTAGAATCCTGGTATATCAGTGTTTATTAAAACCAAGTGAGATAATTCTGAATGGTTACCGAATGCATACAACAGCTGATAAGAAGAGGTATGACTTACATACTTCGATTAATTTTCTGAAGTATAAGGAAGTCCATAAGAGAAATTTCGGTTTGGTACAATGAGGTAAGTTTATTTATGCATGTACAATACGCATTGTGTATTTAAATATTTAGTAATCATAGTATAATATTTTTGAATAACAACTTTTTCATAAGCTTATACATAGAGAAGATTATAACCGTAAAGACATACCTTTGGAGGGTATGGGACAACTTGGGACAACTTCTATACATAAACTCTACGTCCTATGTAGGTGTAGCTTTTAACGGCATATAAACTTGTTTTAATTGCTTAAACGTAATAAAATCTTAAAGGCATACCACAAAGAGTAACATCGCCAGCGTCACATCCGACTATTTGTTCTATTTCCTCAAGGAATTATAATTTAAGATAAATAAAACAAACTGTTTTTCTACAAACTTTACCTGTGAAATTAAAAATAAAATGTTTTTCAGAAACTTTACCAGTGAAATGGTATTTTTCTATTCAATAAATTAAAAATGTTCAAGTAAAAAATAAAATTTGAACGATTCATAATATAGGAACGGTATATTTTCGCGACCGCGTTGAAGTAATATTACGCCGGCGGGTTTCATGCGGCTGTTCCGCACCGGTCCGCGCTTGCGGGCGCTCTTGCGTTTTTTTGCTTCAGTGATCTCCTATAAATCTAGTGAATTAATTATTATCTATTCTAGTGAAATTAATGATTATTCCTCAATGTAAGTATTTATTATAATAATAATAGAAGCAATCAGTAGTTTTGTAGCACTTATATATAATCAATAATTGTGGCACCAGCTTAACATGCTAAAAATGATCTATGAATTTTAAAATGGTTTGGGGTCTTAAAAGATAATAAACATTCACCTGCTTAAATACAAGTTTTTAAAGAACAAAGTTAATTTTCCAAATCACAGGTAAGGCATAGGATATGAAAAACATGTTTTTTACATACCTTAAAGACCAAAAAGAAGAATAAATAATTTCTCGACCAATCACGTACGAGGTCATATAGAGATATGGATTACTCCGTCCACTCACAAGTAAGGAGAAGTACTTTCCTTCTTACCTGCTTAAAGGATCTTACCGATCAGCATGTTTAGTTTGAAATATATTTATAAAAATAATAATGTAAATAATAACAATAATAATGGTCTAAGCTGGAATTACCTTTTGACCTGGTATTTGGCTTAAATCAGCCTGGGATACAAAGAAGGTTTATCTAATTTAGGCCTAACGTAGTTATTGCACTCACATTTTACAGAAAAGGTCAGTTTGAAATATATTTTGACCTGAATTAGGCCTAAATCGCCCTCGGGGAACAAAAAGGATTATCCTAAAATTAGGCCTTAAAGTAGTTATTTCAACACCATTTACAGAGAGAGGTCAGTTTCGTGTCTGTAAGGAGTGCGGGTTGTGTTGTGTTTCTCGTGCAATGGATTTGTCAATGTACATAGATAATCAACTAATAATAATAATAAGAATAAGAAAATAATAAATTATTTAAAAAACTTTGAAATACTTTTTGTTAACATTGAATGAATAAATCTAAATGTATAGTGAATAATTGTTTTTTTAAATAAAAACCTAGAATGATTTAATAAAATACATTTATTTTCAACAAGAAAGAACTTTTTTTTGTTATTTTTTAATATTATTAAATACTAAAGTGATGTAAGCAGTAAGTCAATAGAACAAGACGTGGCATAGCTTGGTTGTAGAGGGGGTGCTAAGGGCTTGCCTTACTGATTTACTGTTTTATTGTTTAAGGGTACGTAAAATATATGTTTTTAAAAAAGTTTCATAAGTATATATTAAGAAATTATTTTAAAACTTGATGTTATAAAATTTTATAAACAAAAAGTATTTAACAGTTAATAATAAATTCTTTGTTCAAAGTTAATGATTGATTTATTATAGAAGTTTAAAGAAACTTTGAAATAATTTTAGTTATTTTTGAAATATAAAATTACGTGTTTAATTAAAACATAAAAATGTTTTAATAATATACGGTATGTGTTAAGTGAGTGTGTGTGTGTGTGTGGTGTGTGTGTGTGTGTGTGTATGTTGGTTCTAAATAATAATAAAATAGGCATGAAGTAAATTAACACTAAGTATAATATAAAAATAAAAATAAAATGTTTAATAATAAATTATACGTTATAATCATTAGCAGTGGTGCGTGTGTGTGTGTGTGTGTGCATTGTGGTTCTACATAAAGTAATATACAAATAGGCAAATGAAAGTAAATAACACTTATAGTATAATGAATCATAAATAAATAAAAGTGTTTTTAATAATTAATAACGTTATATTGTGTTAGTGAGTGTGCGTGTGTGTGTGTGTGGTGTGTGTGTGTCGTGTGGTGGTGTGTGTGTGTGTGTGTGTGTGTGTGTGTGTATGTGGTGTTCAGAATAAAAGTAACAATAGGCATGAAGTAAATAAACTAAGTATAATAATAAAATAAAAATAAAATAATAAAAATAATAAAAATAGAAATAAAAATCCAATAAAATAATTAATAAATAAATAAAAAAGTATAAGAAACAAAATAAAAAACATAATGTTTAATAATAATGAGTTAAAAGCAGTGAAAACATATGAGTAAAGCCAGCAGTAACATACATATGAGTTTTAATAAGCAGAAAACATTGAGTTAAAGCAGTAAACACATAGTTTAAAGCAGTAAGCAGTAAACAAAAGCGATACCTATCCCCCATTGGTGTTAGGTTAACACCTTCTATTGATTTACTGATTTACTGCTACTGTTAAATGTATGTATCGTTAATAAATATATGAGTTAAAGGCAGTAAAACATTGAGTTAAAGCAGTAAAACTGAGTTAAAGCAGTAAAGCAGTAAAATCAAAAAGCATACTAAGCCTTTGTTGCTAGTAACACCTCTATTGATTTAACTGATTTACAACATGAGAGGAGATGTAGATGTAATAGCTATGGGTTAAAGCAGTAAAAACATATGAGTTAAAGCAGTAAAACATGAGTTAGCAGTAAAACAGTAAGACAAAAGCATACTAAGCCTTTGTTGCTAGGTCACACCCCTCTATTGATTAAACTGATTTACTGGCTTAAGGTATGTAGCAATGGTACTAGAAGTTATTTTCACAAAATGTGCGTTTTAATAGGATGTGAAGAAGCTAAGCAGTAAAGCAGTAAAACAGTAGCGCATAGCCAGGTGAAAGGGAGCCTCTAGGAGCTGCTTGCGCTACTGCTTTATTGCTTTAGAGTCGATAAAAAACACGTTTTTATTAACCTTTTCACAAAAACATAAAATGTTTTTTCAAAAACTTTAATTATGTAACAGGTTTTCTATAAATAAAATGTATCAGTATGAAACAAAATGTCTGGCTCAACGTATAAGAACTCTGCTTGCACACATCTTTGTACATGGGTTTTATATAACACACATTAGACAAGTCGAATGCACGTTTTGTTTCAAATCCTGCAGTACTCAATCTCGTATCCCTTTTCAGCTCCAATCTAACTCCATACCTACGTTTTGGGGTTTGGTCCCCATCACAAATGGAGACCTTACCATTTCTGATTCCTCAGAAATCATCATCGTTATTCGTCATTCTGCATTCGTCATTCTGTCTTCTCGTATGCACTCTGTGTAATTCATCTTCTGTTAAACATTCTATGCTTTTCTTCTTTTTCAGTTGGGGCTCCCTCCAGGGGGCCCTCAGACACCTTTGAGAGTACCAAAATTATGTTATTTATGTTCTACGTCCTTATAAACGTATATAAGGACACCAATATTATGGTGTTAAGTGCATGTTTACTAATTCGGCACCGCACCGGTGCCGGTGCAGACACCAACAATCACTCATTTGCATCGTCGTATGGGACTTCTTTTCACTCCGTCATCCATCTTCTTCCGTTACGCACTTTGTGCTTTTCTTGTGATTCTAGTTCCATCACTGGCTACGCCTTCAGCTAGGCTCATCTACTACGTCATATGAGATTTCTTCTTATTCCTTCTTATTTTTCCTTCCTCCATCTTCCTTCGTCATTCTTTGTCTCCCACTCTGTGCTTTTCAGAGCGAACCCCATCAGGGGTGTCCTCAGGCACTTTTGAGAGTTTTGAAACTATATTATTCTTATTCTACGTCCTTGTAAACATATACATTAACACCAATATTATGGTATTAAGTACGTGTTTACTAAATCGGCACCGCATCTGCACCTCACCGATGCCGGGGCGGACACCTATAATAACTCATTTGCTCCGTCATATGAGACTCCTTATTCCTTCCTCAATCTTATTTCCTCAATCTTCCTTCATCTTCATCTGTCAAACTCTCTGTGCTTTTTTTCTTTTCAGTTCAAACACAACTCAAAGGGTCCTCAGGCACCTTTGACGGTTCTGAAACTCTCAAAATCGGAAACTACGCCATTAAAAACCCATATATTAACACCCATATTATGGCGCTAAGTACATGTTTACTAATTCGATACCGCACCGCACCATACCGACTCACTGGAGTAGGTGCTAAACTTAAGCTCAGTACTTTAATTCATTTAGCCTCTTCTATGCACTCACCAAATTTCATCTATCTACGAGCATTTCCAAGGTTTTGGGGCTCAGCCCCATCACAGGTTGGGCTTAGCGGAACGAAACCCCGGCTCCAAGTTTGAAGAGGATAGCTCAACTAGAACACGCATAAATATGTAAAGGAAACGAGATGTGGACGTGATAAACACTTATTCTGGCATTCACAGCGATTTGTGCCTCAAGGGGTGGCCCAATCGAATCGGGAACACCGGGAAACGACTCGGATACATCCGAATACTATAAACGCAAGCAAAAGACGGAGATCATGGTGCCTCAGTTAGAGAGAAGATGAAGAGTGCAGAATAGAGCGTAGAGGGGGACTGAGATAAAGACGGTAGAGAAATAAAAATATTTGGATGGTAGTATTTAGAAGAGAGGAAGGAAAGTATAGAGAATCACAAGTAGATAGCCTCCAGTATAGGGAGCAGTAAGAGCAGTGATCCCATACTGAAAGATAGACAAATGAGTAGTGGAGGTGAAAGGGTGATCTTTGAAGGTGTGTTAATACCGATTTTACTATATGGAGCAGAGGACATGGAGTACGACAAACAAGAGAGAGATTTTAACAAAAAAAAAAAAAAAAAAAAAAAAAAAAAACTAGAATACAGTTCGCGGAAGATGTACGCTTGAGAGCGATAAGGGAAAGACTAAAAAAAAAACGGACAGAGAAAAAAAATATAAGGGAGGAGGTTGGAATGGAAGCTATATCGATTAAGATGACATGCAGCTAGTATTGGAGGTGGTGGGACACCTATGGGAGCAAGAGGGGAGAGTAGGCCAAAAAAGAAGCATGGAGAGCCGAGGGAACGAGACCAAGAGGAAGACCAGGAAGAAAGGGGAAAGCTCGGAGGACTCATTTGAGAAGACATTGGATTGTCGTCGATGCAGAAGCTGAGGAAGATGGAGTTTTGGAAAGAAAGAGAAGATTCAGAAGAGTGCTGCCCCGCTGACAGGGTCTTGACCCTTTCTGGGAGCGGTTGAATGTAATATATAATAAGTATATATATATATATATATATATATATAAATATATATATATATATATAATATATATATATATATACTTATATATATAATATATATATATATATATGATATATATATAATATATATATTATATATATAATATATATATACATGCATCGTAGGGCAGATTTCATGTTTAGGGGTGGGAGGCGCGGTGGAAAAGTTGAGTGATAAATATATATAATATATATAATATATATATATTTATATATATATATATATATATATAGAAATATTATATATATATATCATATATATATATATTATAATATATATATTATATATATATATATATATATAATATATATATTATATTTATATATATATATATATATATATATATTATATATATATAATATTATATATATAATATATATGATATATATATATATATATATTATATAAAGATAATAATATATATATATATATAGATATATATATATAATAATATATTAATATATATGTGTGTGTGTTTGTGTGTGTGTGTGTTTGTGTGTGTGTATGTGTCTGTGTGTGTACGAAGGATTTGCCTTAAGAGCTATCAAAGGTTGAATATTTAAATCCCTGCTCAACACTGAATCAATAGACGGCGTGGTTGGTTAACTCCAGATTTTTCCTGTTTCAAAAGCTAATAAAAAAATATAATATAAAAAAGTTATTTCGGTTATAAAATAAATAAAATAACAAGTCTACAACAGTTTTAATTAAACAATTTATGTGTCACAGAGGCGTGATTAAAAAAAAAAAAATCTATTTGAGAGACGTAAAGCAATATTTATGGGGGTTGGCGAGTACTTGAGTCCTGAGTGGCTAACTAATATTTAAAATCTAAACATAGCATTAGACGCCTTGGATTTTCAGCGTAATTCCGCCAATTACATTGGTTCCAATGCGTACATATTACTTTCTATTCTTTAAATACTTCATCCTACGATTAGCCCATAAGCTGTCTTCGTTTATTGTGTTCTTAGCCAAGTATAACTTCTTTCAAAGAGTGCTAAAATGACCTTTTAATGGTACTTGTTAAACACGGTAGCACCAATTCAATTAACAGACAGGTTTTTAATTTGAGGAAAAAAGGGATTGGCTTCTTTAATGACTTCAGTAAGTTCCAAGTCTTTCAACTTTTGCTTTTCCATTTTTTATCCAGCCGCACTCCCATGCTTCAAAGACATTGAAATTGAATTTCTTGAAGAATACATTTAAATATTTCAACTAATTGATGTTGCATATTAGATAGGCTACAGGGTGATAAAGCTGTTTTTATGGAACTTTGCTTCCAACATTGCTAGTGATTGAAAAAAAAATTTAATCGCTTAAATACGTCTCTACTTAGACATGTTCATCCTCTTCTTACAGCATTAGCTTCAGGTTTCGAGAATAGATTTCGGGAGTTTCTTAGTTTGCATATCTCGGTAAACACCGCAGTTCTGGCATCTATTTCTAATCCTAACCACAAAATCAAATGGCTCGCCATAAACCCCGAATATAATACCGAGGAAATAGGAAAAAGTATCAGGAAATGCTAATCGTGGCTGTCAGAAATGAGGTTCAAGCAAATACAACTTCAAGAGCCTACGAAGTAATGGATTTGTGGAGTAGCAGTCCAGATTACTTTTGAATATACAAGAGTTTGTCATCTACATCACCCGCGTCATTAAAAAAATGGACTAGAAATAGAAGTGCGTAAATACCTTACGATAACAACAGGGATCCTAGATCACTTAAATTGGTAGTATTCCTGTGTGTAAAAAAAGTTCTTTGCACTCAATAACTCCACTACCTCATCGAACCCCTGTGGAAAGGTTATTCCAGCTTTGGGTCACATTCACTTACCAAAAGAGATCCAAGCTATTCTATATTGTGTTTTGAAATGTTAGTCATTAATTAAAGGTAATTTTCATATTTGTAATATTATTAATTAAGTTACTATAAATAAAATTCTT
>JABUQX010015456.1:30000-40000 GCA_015478945.1 Trachelipus rathkii | reverse complement strand
TAGTAATATATATATATAGTTGTACATACATTCTTTTTACCATTTACATACCTTTATTAATAATGTATATTTTCCCTCGTGAAATATAAAAAACAGGGCAGATATTTATTGATGCGGTGCATCAACCAATTCCATGCCTCCTATAACCATCTACTGAAGTTTATGCAAGGTTAAATAGAATAAGTAATACAGATTATCGGTTAACAATCACAGCGGTGATCCAAATTTAATTGAGTTATTTTACAAGTATTTTAACATATTTTTCCTAATTTTCATTCATTTTATCAATAAATATAAAAGTGGTTTTAATTGGTTTTATATATTAAATTAATTATTCTTATTAATAATTATATTGCTTACTTTGTTAATGAGTGCAACAATTTTATAATTATATATATTTATGATAGTACTTTTATAAAAATATGCATTCTGTCAATATCTTAAGTCTTACCTAAGGCTCTCAAACAGCAAACCACAACAGTTATTTGTTAGGACATCATTTATTTCGAAAATTCTCTGTTTTGTAGACAGGTTGTGGATTGGTCCCATGGTGCGGACGAATTTGTAGTTTAAGTAACTCCGAGTCATTAAGTGCTTCCTAGAATAAACGAGTAAAAGGCAATACTTTTATTCAAGATATCCTTCACGTAGAGAGTGTCGCCGGATGGCTCCCAAAAGCGACACTTTCTACAAATGGCGACCTTGCCAGGATTGAATGGAATCTTCGAAGTAGCCAGATGCAAACAGCGCAACAGCCAGCCCAAACAACAACCCACAACCTTCACTAAGGAGCCAATACATGGAAAAAAGTATACAAGTAAGAATTTCTAATTAAAAAATAAAGTTTTTTTAATTTTTAAGGGAAGAGTTTTCCCCAGCTAAGCAGTCAACGGTCGAGAGACAGTCTCTCCCATTACTCAGCAAGCAGTCAACGGTAGAGAGAAGGCCTCTCTCACCACCAACAGCTTCACCAAGGAAGCTCCTAGCCAAGTCGGGAGAAAAGGGTTCTCCATAATATCGAAAAGAAAAAAAATTCTTACCCCTCCCCCCTTCCCCAAAAAATATAAAAAGCTATTTAAGGTTGTACAACCACTAACAGAAAAAATATAATTATAATATGAATATTATTATTATTATAAAACATTTATAAATATTTTTTGCATGTAAATTTTATGCCAGGTAAAAATATTTATAGTTTAAGGAATTTTTCACGAATGGCCATTCATTCATCGAGTGTGTAATTTTAAAGGGTATTTAAGCATATATTTTTATATATACATATTCTTAAGTGTGTTATATTGTCAGAGTTGACAAAAATATGTGTAACGTGTTAATTTTTAAGTTGATAACGGGTAGCAAGTAAGTCTTATCAATATTGATTTTCCAAACTGTGTTTACCCTTTTCTTAAACACTTTCTCTTCAATTAACCTTCCATTCTCTAAACTTTGGTAAAGTACTAATATTCACCAATAATATATAAATATTATGATATATATAGTATATATAGTATATATATAATATATATATATATATATATTTATATATATATATATTATATATATATACGTGGAAAGGGAATAAGAGAGGGAGGGAGAAAGAATTGAACAAACAGACACAGACCGATTGGACAAAAAGTTACACACACACACACACACACACACCCATACCCACTCGCGCATGCGTAGAGAAGCTTATAGCACACATCTGAAGGTCAAACGTAACGTAGCGAACGAGAGAGAAACATAGAAATGAAAAGATTATAGATATTGCCATTTCTATTTTAATTATATTTTCTTCCGTTTAGAAAATTTTTATTTCACGTCAAAGATAGCGTTTAAGAAATAGCAATATATAAATATAAAGCATATATTTATTTAAGCACGTATATATATAATATATATAATATATATATATATAATATAATATAGTATAAATATATTATAAACGCAATATATAATATATATATACAGGGAATCGTTATTAGCTTGTTTGGGGAAGAATGAAGAAGTTTTTTTTTTTTTTAAAGATTAAGAAAAAATGGGGCTCAGCACTTTTTCTTAAGCCAGCTGTATATATATATATATATATATAGTATATATACAGTCAACGAGACTGCAGTGTTTTTTTTAAAGCCAAGTATATATATTATATATATACAGTCACGAGACTGCAGTGTTTTTTTTAAAGCAAAGCATATTATATATTACAGTCAACGAGACTGCAGTGTTTTTTTTTTAAAGCAAGCAATATATGATATAATAATATCTATACAGATAAATATATATATATTATATATATATATATATATATATATACATATATATATATATATTAATATATATAATATATATTATATATATATATATATAATATATAATATATATATAATATATAATATATATATATATATATATATATATATATATATATATATATATATAGTCAACCGAGACTACAGTGTTTTTTTAAAAAAGCAAGAATATATATATCTATACAGGGATATATATATATATACCGTCGATCGAGACTAAAAGTGTCTTTATTAGAAAGTTTTGGCAAATCGAACAAGACTAAGTGTCTTCTGTTTTATGATAGAACATTTTTAAATCAGTGTTTTTAATGGTTTTAAGGAAAGAAAAGATAAAAAACTAATTCGAGAAGCTTACGTAGCTTATGTTTTTTAACTTAACCATTAAACAATTTTGTGTTCATTTTAAGACGAGCGTAATAATAATTAAACAGTGATTTTTGTTGGTGGCGTTTTAACTTTAATTAACTTCATTTTAGCGATAGTTTTTTTTTGGTTGTCTCTAAAAGAATTGTTTGTCCTTTGAGAGGATGGCGACGAAGCCCGCTTCAGATGATGAAGAGGTGATTAGAGATAGAGAAGAGAATAAAGGAGATTTCGAAGGTGATGAAGAAGAAGCCGAATTAATTCGGAAGCAAAGGCAAGAAGAATCAGTAAAAAATAAACAGAGGGGACAGCTCCCTCCAGGAGAGGTACCCCCTAGACTCAGCCTTGCACCTAATTTCTCTTTAAAACCCAATCCTCGAGCAGAAGAGACTGCCCGGAGGGACATTGATCAAAGATTTTCTCAGCAATCAGTTCTTTCAGACAACACAATAAACCCATCAGCAAGGCCAGGTACAGAACCTGACACGACTCACCGAAGGTCTCAGGCAAATTGGAGCGGTGAGGGTAATTATTACGTCCGTAATTTAAATAGGAACACATGGGAAAGCACAGTAAACTCTCCCATGACTCAGCCAGGTTTTGACAGTCGATCATTCGACCCTAACCAGATTTGGGGACAGGCCCCCGCTCCCACCGAGCACACGACGACGCAGCCACAGCAAGGGAACGTCCCTTGGGGATGGTCTGGTGGACATCAAGCACAGATGTATGCCTCTCCAGGACAGAGCAGACAGGGTCAAGGCACCCATCCACCCCAGGAAGCAGGGTTAAGGTATAATGCAGCATCTCAGTCCGACCCAGCCCCCCTATACCAGTCAAACCTATTTAGTACAGCCTTCCCTGAGATTCCGGAGGATCTCAAACTGTTTGGTTTAAATCTGAATACAAAGACTTGGCAAGGCATTAGCTTTAGTGAATACATATCGACCCTAAATGAGCGATTAGGTATGTTAGGCCCCCTAACAGAAAATCGGAAAATATTATTCGCTAAATCGATGATATCGTCCAAGCTCGAGTCCGAAGCCAGAGATTATTTGCTTCACGATCCAACTTTTTCTAGTTGTATAAGGTTGGAAGATTTCCTCTTGCAGTTACGCATCTTTTTACAACCAGACAACAAAGACACGATTTTTGATCTTCTCTTGGAGTTTATGTCTTATCAGAGAGACAAAGACATGACATTTACTGCTTTTGTTTTGAAATTAAAAAACACCTTATGGAAGTATCAAGTGAAACTCTGCGAGATTGACGCCACAGCAGGCTTTACTTCTAAGCACATAAATATCATGGTAACAACCAAAGTATTAGAGAATGTGAAGAGATAGGAAGGATGGTGGAAGATTAAGGGAAAAAATTTTGAAAGTTTTTGATGCAAACATAAGCATAGTAGAGCTATTAGAGAGATTTGCACAAATTTCCAGAGGAGCTTTATTTAAAGTTAATCAAAAAAGACAGACAGAGAATAGAACTACTAAAGTGTTTATGGCCAGAGGTGAGCCAGAAGGCCAAAGAACGACTGAGAATGGTAATTCTCAAAGGAGATCGAAGAGATCCTCCTACAGACCGAAATATGAGGCTAAAGAAAAGAAAGAAGCCAAGACGGAATTTGTTTCCCGAAAAAACGGAGGAGCTTTTAAAAGGTTGTCCGAAGAAGAGCTAAGGAAACACGACTGGTGTTTTGAATGCGAATGCGTGGGACACTCCGGAAAGACATGCAAGTGGAATTCCCCATACTGCCGTTATTGTAGGAAGCCCCACCGAAGAAAATCAACCGCCGCTTGTAAGGATGCACCTCCGTGGAGACCTAACCCCGACGTAGATCAAATGGTAATCCCCTTTAACAGTGCGGAAGATTTCGAGAGGAACTTGAAAGCAAAAGAAGGGAACAGAAAAGTCACAAGACTTCCTCCAGCAATAAAGAGGAATACGAACCTCACCGATCTCACGCGAAAAGAACTACGAGAGTTTATATAGCCCGAGAACAACCGCTGGATACAGATCCTAGCGAGGAGGAAGAGGAAGAAGAAGACGACGAAGAATCGAACTATGTAAGCAATTTTGCCGACCCCAGAGTTCGATTTCATTAAGAATATAAATTTCAAATATATACTATGTATATTATATATATATATAGTATATAATATATATATATATATATATTATATATATATATATTATATATATATATATATATATATATATCTATATAATATTATATTGATGTAAGTATTGTGCCGAACACATATCTGGATAACTGCTGTAAGCAGAAGCCGGACCAGACGACTAACATTTAAGGGAAAACCACAAAGTTCTGTAAGCATTTTTTTAGCAATTCGAACCAATTTTTCAGCGACGAATATCATTGATCCTGTTCGGTTGAGTTGTAATAGGGAGGAAAATTTAGCGTTTGAAGTAAACCAGACGACAGTGCCTATTCCTCAAGAGCACCTTTTGAAAGTAACAGAAAGATAGTTAGAGTGGAAAACCACGAATTTTTAGCCATATATATATATATTATATATATAATATAGATATATATATATATATATATATATATATATATATATATATATATATATATAAATATATATATATATATTTAAATTCATAGGATGATAACGTAATCCTCGTAAAAAGAGACTGAGTTAGTTTATTCTCATTAGACAGATGGACTAAACGACGCGCTGGGATGATCAAGGTCTTTTGAGGGAAGTTAAAGTTACTCGGGGCCGAAAGTTTCCCCGGTTACTTTCCCCCTAAAAAACTTTGAAACAATCAAAGCGGGTCTTGATGTTCTAGATGTTCAGGATGCATATACCCATGTTTGATATGATTTTCAGTCAGTTTTTTAAATTTTGCTCCGAAACTGTCGGAAGCAACAGGAAGCCCGTTTCGAGCGGCATCTATCGTTTTTTTATTATTGAATTGAAAAGGGAACCGATAACTAAAAGTAAATCATAGCTCTGTTGAATGCAATCCTTCGTAAAAAGACTTGCGTAATACATCCTATTATGTTTGATGTTACATAACAGCGTTCTAAGGTTAGGTCCTTTTAAGGAAAATTACCAGTTGGGCCGAAAGTTTCCCCCTGTATTTTTTCTTAAAATCCTTAAAGTAACCGAACCGGTCTTCAAACGGAAATTAAGACTTAAGTTTATTTCATTCATCATCCTATATACATGTCTGATGTGCGTAATAGCGCTTTAGAAAAGTTAAATAGGTCTTTTAAAGGAAGTTACCAGTATTATTTTAGGATGATGTTTTCTCACCTGTGTTTTTCCTTAGAGTTAATCCTAAATTAACCAAGCCAGTCGTTGATTACGTTGCGAATGTAGCCAGATGAACCATAACGTTGTTTACTATGTTTGTATAGTTAGCCATATCCATATATTTCACTTTATATTAATATATTTTATGTAATTTAATAAATAATTTTTATACGAGATAATTTAAAAAGATGTCCAGTATGGTATAAACAGATTTTGATGAATATACTAATATTTTTTTTTTATTATCACTTGATTTTTATTTATGTTTTGCTCTTTTTTTTAGATTAGAGAAAGTATCTATTTTTAAATTTAAAATTAAACAAGAAAAAATTTTTTTGTTCTTTTTCTACAAAACTTTAATTTTTGTTAAATTTAAATTCTATGAAATGAGAAAAGTTTTGCATCATTCTTAATTATCTAACCAAAGTTTTAGAATTACTTCGAAGGTAGTTAATGGAATGCAAATATTTATCCAAAAAATAAAAGGGCAACGTAAAATTACATCAAAACTTTTTTTACTTTTTATTTTTAACTTTTTTTCATTAAAAATACAGGATAAACAAAGTAATTAAATATATGAAGTATGTAATACTAAACGAAGCATATTTTATAGTTAATTATGGTATGACTGTGTAAATTTGTGTATAAATTGTCAGATTAATACGCATTAGTTCAATATTATAAACACGTCCTAATTTTTTTTTAAGTTTTTTATTTTTACAACATAACTTATGTTTCACTCATGAAGGGGGGAACGAACCATTTTTAAAATAATATATAATAAAATAGGATTAAAAATAATAAAAAGTAAAAAACTATTTTTATATATAAAAAAAAAATAAAAAAAAAAATAAAAATTAAATAATAATAAAAGGTAAATAATGCACTAAGCTTTATTAATTTTATGCACAAAGCTTATCGTTTTAAGTTATTTTAAGCAGTTTATAGCAAATTTTTTAAGAAAGAAGTTTATTTAGCTCAAATTTTATATAGTATTTGTAAGTATATATATTTTTAAGCTCAATTGACTATTAAGATAGTTTTTTTTTATTTTAAGCTTTATTTTTTTTTATTTTATTAGTAAAAATATTCCTTGAGCATTCACTCGAAATACGTAGTTACAATTAATGTCAGTAACAGTTGACTTTAGTTTAACTAAATCACCAATTAAACTTTATATATGTTTATACCAGTTTTGTTTATTGATTTAATCTTAAAGGTCTTACCCATATTTGATTTAATCTTTCTTCCCCTTGCCCTTCAATAGCCATATTTAATTAATTAGAAAACTATACATTTATGTTTTAATTAAAGTATGATCCTATATATTTTTCTTTTTTATAAGTGCCTCTTAAAATCAATTTCGTTCTTAATATTAACATTATAACATTTGCTTTTAATAATTTTTTTTATTGAAGTAAGTAGTATTTCAAAAGTTTTCAGCTGCTATGCACTTTATTTACTTACTTCAATTTTACATGATTAAATTTTAATTAAGGTTTAAAGCATACGTAAAGTATAACAAATAAAACCTATATTAGCCTCTATATATAAAATGAATATAATACACACACTTTAGGTTTTCAAGTATCTCTATAGATTCATCTGAATAAAAATGTTTCTATAAATAAAATTTATTAATTAAAAAATAAAAAATAATCACATATACTAAAATACTTACCTTCTTCTTTATCAGAGTGCCCCTCTTCACAATATTATGATCATCAATACCTCGAGTTGACTGGTTTTTATGTCTGGTACCATGAAATAAGAAGGCCATTGTTTTTTCTATCAGACTTGTAGCATTTAAACCATTAAAAGGCTAATGTTTTTTCTAACAAAATATTTTGTTGCATTTAGAAAATATTAAATAATGATACTTTGGCAAGCACATTTAGCTAACTTTTATGTTGGATACAGTCTTAAGTACAGATCTGCTGTGTTATCAATTGTCATTAAGGCAATGGGGCAATCACAAAATGGTGTAAACAGTAATTATCAACTCAAATCTGCAAATTCAAGGAACACCAAAATAAGATAAGTGACAGTTTCATTTTTAAATATGTAAAAATAACACTAGTTTTTTTTTTTTTTTTTTTTGATATAATGAGGCTAATATATATTTACATTTTCAGTGAATTGTATGTATTTCACACTAAAGGCTCACTTATTATAAAGCAGAAAAACTTTAAATCAAACTCCCCAGCTTAATAAGGCCTTGTTAAATGACAAGTTTTGCAATTTTCCTTAACAATCTACTTTAGTTCAGCTAAAGTATGTGTGTTAACTTCATTGAGCAATTTTGCAATGGAAATGGCTTATAGGTACATATTATTTCTTAAAAACACCAAACTTTGGGGATTTTTTCTTCAAACCACTTTTTTCAATGACTTGTAATCATTAAGTAATTGGGAAAATGGTTTTTTGAATCAGGTCCATTCAAGATTCTTCTTTTATGAAAAACACTGATACAAGAATTATTTTTTTTTAAAATTTTTTTTTAACTATCAAATCGACCTGTTTGCATGCAAGTGTTCCATTGTTTAAAACTGAAATTGAAATACCATTGAGAGCAGTACTACTATTAGAATTATACATATAATTACTTAATAATATATATATATATATATATATATATATATAATAATATTATATATATAATATATATATATATATATATATATATATATTATATATATAATATATATTATATATATATATTATATGATATATTATATTTCTTTTTCTTTATCTACCTTTTCCCAAGAATTGGCAGTAAGGTGCGCTACAAGCCATCGAAAAAAACAAAGCAAATTGGGATGCTAAAGTTCGAAAAAGAAAAGGCCCAGCCTACCGCCCCCTCTGTACCATTAATTAGTTAAGAATCGTCGCAATGAGAAAATCCACCAGAGCTTCATGGACCGCGACGGATCCACATTATGGTAAGTCGTCAAAGTGTAGGGTTCATCCCCTTTCCCAACCGGGGCGGGAATTTTTGCCGGGGCCGGGGCCGGGGTTAGCCATAAAATTAGAAATGCAAGTCAAAAACACTGAAAGTCTTTAAAACTTAGGATGAAAATTAAATATAATTTTAATTATAAAAAAGGGATACATTTAATTAATTAAATAAAATAAATATTTTTGAAAGAAATTTTTAAGAGAATAATTGATTTTCTAGAAGATATTAAGTTGTATTAAATTATATTATATATACTATATATATATTATATATATATATATATAATATATATATATATATATAAATATAGTATATATATATATATATATATATATATAATAAATATATATAATATAATATATATAAATTATATATATATATATAATATAATATATTATATATATATCATATAATATATAATTTCTTTGAACGGCAAGTAGTTAATATACCCGAACATTTATAATAAAAAATAAGGCGTACATGATGACTGCCACTTCTATGGCTTGCCAAAGATTCACAAGCCTAATCACCCCTTACGCTCTATCATTTCCAATACTAATTGCACTACTTATAAACTTTCTTCCTGGTTATCTTCTCAATTAAAACCATTAATCGGAAAAATTTCACCTTCCCATCTCATCAATACAGAAGATTTCATACAACGTATTCATACACTTAATCCTTCCACACACCAATTTCTTAGCTTTTGACGTCCACCTCCCTTTTCACTTCCTTACCTGTCCAATTTACTCTAAACTTACTAGAAAACAATATTCAAGAACATAAACATCACTTTAAATTATCCTTTCTCCCTTCTTAAGCAACTTTTTTCTCTCACACTTGATCACTAGTTTCTTTACTTTTTTAACTAATTCTTTTTACAAACATAACTTTATGGCCAATGCTCCCTTTATCTGCCACTTTTTTTTTATGGTAACTCCCTTTGAACAAAACACTACATAATTTCATAACCCTTCTTACTTTTCTTAAGCCACTATGGTGCCTTCGTTATGTGGACGACGTGTTTCTGCGCACTTCCAAACGATATCATGATATAAATTTCATTTTTACAACAT